>PVKC010031681.1:0-14804 GCA_004027635.1 Crocidura indochinensis | reverse complement strand
CCCTATAGTGCTTATTTTTTACAGCAATCTGTTATAATTCCATGAGAGTTTAATCATTGTTTTCTTCTCAAAATCTTCTTTGACTTATCTGATTTAGCAAGTTGTCTCCAGAATATTCTCTTATGGAACACACATCTTTCCTAGTTTGTATTTACTAAATTTATAATGTACCATTTATTTGTGAAATTCTTACATAATGCTCCTCCCATTAGATTTTGCCACTAAAAATGTGAGGTCTAATAAAGGACAATTTGGTCCTTTTGGTCGTGTTAGATGTAAGTAGATTAAGTAATTTGTTTTCAAAATTGCAAGTAAAGAAAATTTTGAAAATTTAAAAAATTTTGAGTATTGAAATAAAATGCAGACTCTTCAAAAACAATTGTGAGGTCAGGGATCTTTTTTTCTTTTTGTTTCTTGTTTCTTTTAGCCTAGGCCCAAAATAGTAGAATTTACAATAAAAATGCCACGACTCAAACCAATTATATCTCCTTCCAATCTCTTTTTTTTTCAAGCACCCTCATATGTTCAGTTATAATCTTGGACTCAGTTTTAACCATAAGATCTCCTCAACTCATTCCTTCACTTTATTTTGACCCTTCTCCCTCCCTGCTGTTGCTAATTATTGTTCTTTGCTTTTTTGTTCATTTTCACACACTCTTCACATCCCCTTATGTTTGGTCTTTCTAAAAATCTCTCGCATGTGTTTTTAGTCTCCATCTATATTTACTCTCCCACACTTCTCTTGTCCCACCTCCCGCAGTTTTCATTTCCGTTATGTAAACCTCTCTCCCAGAAGAAGTACACAACTTTTTCAGAGCTATCTTCATGTAATCAACCCTCCCAGGGAATAGTCAATCTCTCTTCTCCACCATTTCTATTCTTTGAAAAATGTTCAGTTATCTCTTCTGTTCAATATTTCCTTGATTCATATTCACCTCCTGCATGAAGTTGCTGCATTTATTACAGCAACTTTTTTTTTCTTTGAATCTGGAACCACTGGATTCCATAAAGTCTTCTGTGCACATGATACTGTGTTTTTATTAGGTGATTCTAGGTGTTTAAGTGAATATGTTGCCCTAATATTTTGCTGCATTGAGCTGCAAAAACATCTCAATAGGAGAGTACTTGCCTTACATGTGTGATGCTCTATGTTCTCTGTGTTAAATCCCCAGTATCACACACATTTACTTTTGTGATTATCATGAAAAGTTTTTGATTGTCTCTCCCTTGTCTTGTCATATGATAGAATTAAACTTCTTGAACTTGTAATTGAAGGCCACCATGTGACAAGATCTAGCCTATGATCTTAGAGTCGAAAGATGCCTCAGGGTTCACGTTCCCTCTTACTTGCAGCAGACCACATTTGAGATGGTGTCTCATGGAACAGCCTGATCTCTGAGTGAATGGTCACAAAAGGATTATAATAGTGTGAACAAGAAACGATTGTTTTAAGCACCTGACTTGATAGCAATTGGATTGTTATCATATATTACGATGCCTCTCCTAATTTATGCCAATATCAAAGTCAATAAGATGTCAATCGGCACTATTGGTATACTTTGAATGTTACAGTCATATTCTTTTTTTGTTTGTTTTTTTGTTTTTTTGTTTTTTTTGGTTTTTGGGTCACACCCGGCAGTGCTCAGGGGTTACTCCTGGCTCCATGCTCAGAAATTGCTCCTGGCAGGCACAGGGGACCATATAGGGCACCGGGATTCGAACCGATGACCTTTTGCATGAAAGGCAAACGCCTTACCTCCATGCTAGCTCCCGGGCCTACAGTCATATTCTTACTCAGGGAAGGAGAAAAAATAAAGTTGACCATGAGAATCAGATTCTATTTTGTCCTGGGGACGCTTCCTTTTAGAAAGTCATTTGCACATATCAGTTTCCAATTATATGGAAACATATGGAAAGTGTTACAATGCTACTTAGAGGATATTTACCACATAACACTAGATAGCCTTAAATTACATAGTATGATATGTATTCCTTATTCAATTCTACTGATTAGACAAAGAAGAAAGTTTCAATTGGAACCTAATAAGTCTTGTACTATTTTCTAACATTCAAAAGTCTTCACGTGTTTGTCTTTGGCCATATCAGAACTTTTTGCAGGCTATAAGCGCTAATAAAAATATATTGTACTTTAATACAAATCTTTACTTTTAATACAAGTCTTTTAGTGCTTTAATACAAATACTTTTAATATAAATCTTTACATTTTTAATACAAACCTTTATTGAATTTATCTTAGGGGTTATTGCCTATAAATGTGAGTGATCAAATTTTAGAGTTGGAGCTGTAATACAAGCCTCTTCTTACATAAGCTTAACAAAAAATTACACCTAAAGATTTTATGAAAATAGTATCACTCCTAATGCTAAGAGAAAACAAAACTAAATCAAGGCTGAAGAGATAGTAAAGTTGGTAAAGCCAACCTGGGTTCCATCCATATGATCCCCAAACACTGCCAAGGACAATTGAATGCAGAGAAAAGGAAGAGCCCTGTGCATTATCAGATATGACCCCCAAACAAAATAATAATAAAGTAATGATAATTATCCAACTACATAAAACTTGAGAAAGTTTGTATTATATTCTGGTTCAATCAGAAATAGTGCTTAATCTTCATTTTATGATGCATTTTAGGAGGATCCTTCATTTTAAGAGGATCCTCCTTCTCCTCTTCCTCCTGTGTATTGCTTTTCCTTCCTTTGCTACCCAAAGGTATCTTAATCAATGACCAAGATTATTCGATATGTTTTATTTCTAGTTAACTTGTCACAGAACAGGCAGTTGTTTTCTTGTGTTTATTTGTTTGTTTTATAGAGTAGAAGATAGAGTATTTTATTTCCGTATAGCTGTGTGACCTTGGAGAAATCACTCGACCCCTCTAGGTCTTAATTTCCTCATATACCAAAACTGCTTAAGTCGAAGGATTTTAAGTACTGCCAAAGAGACCCAATCATATAATAATTTTAGAAATGCTCTGGAAAGTTGAAATTTTGCAGACGTAGAAGCCAGGTTATGATTCACCCCCAGTCCTTGGAAATTCACCAAAACTGAGTTTGAGATGACCTGCATTTTAAAATTGCAAGGAGCCTTTAAAAAAAAAAAAATAAGCTCCTTGATGCCGATGTGATTACAAGTCATTTCTGGACAGTGCTGCAGGCAAATCGTCTGCTGCCTTCCTTCCATTTGAGAGAAAGAAACGCAAGCATGTGCGTAATAATGCTGGGAGCCAGTTCTGCTCTCCAAGCCTCTCCTAGAGCTGCCTTGACTTCCTTAGACAGGGCGTAGCGTCAGAGGGATGAATTTCCAGCCCATACACACAGAGCGGAGCTGGAGGAAACTAGCCATGAGTCATCAGGGTCCCTGCTTAGCAAAATCCACCGCACCTATGAATGAAAGCGGATGAAACACACATTTCAAACCCACATCCCCACCGCCTCAGCTCAAGGCCAGGTTCAGGGTTTAATTCTCTGTATCTGTGTACACACCCCTGCATAAAGGAGCAGGATGAGAGCAATTTACACATTATATATTCAGAGGCGAAAGCATTCTATTCATCCCCTGGCTCGGTCCTAATTTGACTCAGGGACAAGGCTGAAATGTCTTCACACTTTGGGATCTTCTGATGAGAGGATAGAGGCAGATTATGCCCCAGCTGCGTCTCCAGAGCGGACCCGAGATGGGGCTTCATTTGCAGACCCTCCTTTGTTTGCCATGCTGAAGGCTTCCTGCCATTTTAGTAGCTGAGCCACTTAGGGTGTTAAGATACTAGAAAGACTTTTCAAAGTTCCTTGGGACACTTATTTCCTGGCCTCAACTAAGAAATTTCTAAATTTCCTCCTACATATCCATGAACGAAAGGATCTGATGGATTTTTTTTTAACAGTAACAATCAAAAGTCATGGAGATAAAATTTTGTTTTATATTCCCTCCTGCAGAGGTGAATTCTTTCCCTCTGGAATGTGCTTCATTAATCTACATGATCTATGAAAGTCAAGACTCACTCAACTATTAAAGTAGAACGGGGAGGAGGGAAGGATGGACAACCCTTATTAGCTGTGGAGGCCTGAACCCATATTCTCTTTGTGCCTCTGCTTCCTCCTCCATAAACTAGAAATCATAATAGCTGTCAGCTCATAAGATTTTGTGTGAATTCAAGCAGAACAATAAGCATTCAATAAAGTACAGTATTGTGATGATTAGCAGACACTTATTACACACTTTCTTTTCACCAAACCTTGCATTAGGCATCAAGGATACAGAGTCAGTAAGATTCCAGGCATGGGGCAGGAACAATTGCACAGTGGTAGGGCATTTGCCTTGCATGAAGCCTACCCGGGAAGGACCTAGGTTTGATTCCCAATATCCCACATGGTCCCCCACGCCTACCAGGAACGATTTCTGAGCACAGAGCCAGAAGTAACTCCCGAATATCTCCGAGTTTGGCCCCCAAACATAAACAAACAAACTAATGTTTAAAAAAAAATATCCCTGGCATGCCCACATGGTGTGCAGTGGGGAAATGCCTGTCTGGAGAATTGTCCATCGCCACTGATGAACTGTGGGTGGACTGAAGTAATGTCTGTTCAGATACAGTGAGAGTGAATGGGGCATGATTAATTCCTGAAGGAAGTAAGTCTATGGAAAAATTCAGATAATAGTGTCTGCACTTGACTGTCAAAGATGGCAAGGAAAAAAATCATTTGCTTCACTTTCATCTCCCAGATAGTCTAATCTATGCACAAAGTTTACTTTGATCATCCAAAGTGCAAACTGGCCCAAGATACACCTCCTGTTCCCGTATAAACCACAAGAGACATGGTTTTTCTAGATGTTTCTAGATAACATATAATAGATATGGAATTATTCTTTATGCAGACCACTTTTCTCACACTGGTATTCTTTCCAAGAAGATACTACTTGTTCCAGATGTTATCTTTGTGTTGAAGATATTTGATTCTGCCATAAAGGAAGTCTATTTTAAGAACAAGCAAGAGACATAGCAAAGGTACAACAAGTCTGTATTCTAGGGATATTCTGGGTTCTAGGCCTTGAAATGTGAATCTTGCAGTTTTTTTCAAGTAGCTACTATGGAACACTTTCAGAAGTTGTTGGACAAAGTTATCATTAGACAATGGCATAATTGTGACAGTAAATACGTATTTTCTGTAAAATATGCCATATACTTGACATTTACTACATCATTACAACTAGCCAAAAGATAGGGAATATTAGGTGTTGAGCTATCTGAAATTTCCCTTTTTAATAAAAATTGGTTGGATATAGGCAATTTTTGTGATTTATTCTATATCATTATTTATATTTTGTGATATATCATGTACTTGACATTTTATAAAGTTTTATAACTAGCCCAATAAAGAATATTGAGAATATTGAGATTTTTGAGCTATATGAAATTTCCTTTTTTATGTCAAATTGGTTGAATCTAGGCAATTTCTGTGATTCACTCTATTATCATCATTTTTATGAGGAATTGAGACTTGGAGAATGCCATAGCTAGATCCTAGCTTGTACTCCCTGATTTCTATTTTTTACTATACCATTTTAGAGTAGTTTTACCTTTAGACAGACATTAGGAGAATGAAATAAAATAATAGAATAATAAAATATAAAGTTTGTTTGACTTTATTATGAGATCTTAGTAATTTGTACAAGAACTTGTTTCCCTTTAATAAATAAGTGAATAATGCATTAATGTTTCACTATTCCTAAGCACCCAGGGGATATGATGAGTCCTGGATCTCCTGGTTCCAGGATCAAACACCAGATCTAGCCTTGCTTTAGAGTCTGGAAAGATGAAAACATTAGAAAACTTAGTACCAGTTATGTTAAAGCAAAAAAAAAAAAAAAGAATCACCTTAAATTAGTTCCCAAACTTATTAAATTGTAATAAGGAGATTCAGTATAAGAAGTTATAGAGACAATTTCTACAGAAAGGCACTGGATGATAAGTAAAACAAGTATCATCAATGAGACCAAGATCAGAAAGTGAAAGCCCTGGATTGGATCTCTAGATGCTTGAGAAAAATCTTGCAACTGTATTTACAAGAATACTTAGAAGTATTTTAATAGAACATGAAAAGAATATAGACATATAGATATAAAATATAAAATGTCAAGATGGATAACGTCACTGAAGGCTGCTTCTCAGTAGCCCAATAAGGGAGCAAGCTTTCCAAAACCTCCTATAAATCTTTCTCTCCTATGAAATGTGTCTTTCTGCAACAGAGTGAGGTACCTGGAAAGATATGGGACTTTTCCAAAGAAAGCTCAGTTCAGCATCCACATTAAGAGGACAGCTTGCTCCCATCACTGTTAATCCACTGAACAGTGAGATTAGTGAACAGAAACAAATTTATACTTGAGATGTTGGTGATCATTTGTCAAATCAGTGGAAATCCCACTGATGGATTCTAAATCTAATTTGGGGTTGCTGGAATTCAGTTTGGTGTAACTGGATCTTACTCAGGATTCATTCAGCTGTCTGCCCATTCATCAAATGCTATTTGAGCTTGCTGCTGCGTTATTCTGGAAAGACTGAACAGTGTTCCACACCCTCACAGTTCATAGCCCAGTAACGAGGAGAGAATGGGGCAAAAATGGCCTGCACAAATCACTATTAGATCAGAGAAATTTAAGAGTGGCAGCAGGCAAGGGCCAACAAGAAATAAAAGGGGTCCATACTCCCAACACCCCAAAAAAGAGTCTCCAGGTATTGGGTGCTACTTGAGCATGGCTTTGAAGAAGAAAGATTTCAGGTGGAAAAAGATTTAAAAAAAAAAAAAACATGCTCTGTCCAAGGAAAGGGATGAGCAAGTCAGTGAGGAGAACACAGGTCCATAGAAGAGAGAAATTTCTTTTGGTAAATAGCTAGCATTTCTAGAATATTTTCCTTCTTCCAAGAAGAGGGGCACTTACAAAATCATCTAATTCTTTGTGAAATAGGTACCCTTATAGTTCCCAATTCACAAAGAAAGTTGGACTCAAAGATTCAGTAACTTGGGAAAGTTCAGACATTTACCAGGGGGAGATGAGACAACTCCAGGACAATTCAACTCCTAACCACCCTGTTCCCCCAAGTCCATCCCCCACACATTGCCTCTTTATTACCTGCCTTCTGCCATCACCTTTATGCTATATATTGTTCTTATTTATGCTTTATCTTACTATATTTCTCTCTCTTTCTCTCTCTCCTCTCTCTCTCTCTTTTGTACATTGTTATTGAAGGGGTCCCACACTTTATCTCCTTTCAATACCCAATCCTTGTCCAAAGTGAAGTCTAAACTACTGTCTTGTTATAGCGTGTAGCTAATCACTTTAAAGCACTCACCCTATTTTAACACCCAGAGCACACACCCTGATTTTCCTAATCTCCTTACTTTGTTTTCCCTAAACACATAGCACACACCCTGTTTCAATCCCCTCTCATGTCCTACCTGATTGGCTGACACAATATAAATATAATATACTTATATATTATATATTATTATAAATACATAATATAAATATTATATTATATACATATCCATTTCTCACCAAAATAAACTGAGTTACTCTCTCAACATGACTGGTGGGTACTTCTTTGTATTCTACTCATCTAGGATTGAGCCTCATCAATGACTCTGAGCTCATCAGCATCCTTTACAATAGTGGTCTCTTCTCAATTCTAAGTGCACTGATTCAATATTTGTGGCAAGCTTCCTACCAATGACTGGTCTTCCTAATCCTCATCTTTATTAATTCTGAATATTATTATCATACTATATTTCCCCTTCTTATATCCCACACATGAATGAGATCATTCTATGTCTATTCCTCTCCCTCTGGCTCATTTCATTAAGCACAATGTTTTCAATATCCATACATATATAAGCAAATTTCATGTCTTCATTTTTCTCCTAATTGCTGTGTTGTATATTCCATTGTATAGATGTAGCAGTTTCTTTAGCCCTTCATCTGTTCTTGGGGCACTTGGGTTGTTTTCAATTTTGGGCTATTGTAATTAGTGCTGCAAAGAATATAAGATTGCATAGGGATTTTCTGCATTGTGCTTTGGGGTTCCTAGAGTATATCCTTAGGAGTGATTATTATTGGATCATATGTGCCTTTTAGCTATCTTTATTTCTTCTTCGTGGAATTGTCTGCTCATCTTTTTCTCTTTATTTTTGTGTGGGAGCAATTTTTTTTCTTGTTAAGCTCTACCAGTGTCTTGTATATATTTGATGTTAACCCCTTCTCTGATTGTTAGGTCCAAATTCAAGATTCATCCTACAAAGATCGCCAAGGAGATGAATAACACTCCAATAAGGCATGGCAGTTTATTTACTAGCATGTTGGGGTTGCCCCTTAAGGCAGCAACCCCTTACTGAGCTCTCCAGCTCCTTTAATAGGGTTACAGAGGCTTCAAACCATTGCAGTCAACCTTTAAGTTGATTGGTTGTTATCTAGAGTGTTTCCTTTTATGGCTAGATGTCTAGAGTGGAATGTTGTGGTTCTTAGGGCTTTGGGATCTTCTTCCTCAGCTGAAGTAGTAGAGGAGGGTTCGGATGTCCACTGGGCACTGTGACCTTCTCCACCCAAAGGTCCCCAGGTGTTGCTAATTTATCTTAACTGTTTTGGTACTTGCACTGAAAGATCTTGAAATTGGCTGTTCTAGCCTAGTCTTTGTTCCTTAAAACTTGAGCCTGTCAGGGCAGAGAGATAGCACAGTCGGAGTCCCATATGGTCTCCTGAGCCTGCCAGGAACCATTTCTGGGCAGATTATTAGGAGTAACCCCTGAGCACCACTGGGTGTGGCCCAAATAACAAAACACAAACCAAAAAAAAAAAAAAAAAAGCAAAAAAGCACTTGAGCCTTTCATGGTTGGACTTAGGTTTACAGCGAAGCTAGATTACAATTAATGTTAAATCAAACTTTAGATCCTAACATGATGGGTACTGGGTAAATAGGTTTTTGTTTGTTTGTTTTGTCTTTACATTCTGTGGCTAAGTCTTTGTATATTCTTTACCATTTTCTTTGAGGTGCAGAAGCTTTTCAGTTTACTGTAATTCCATCTGTTTCATTTGTTTGGCCAGTGAAGTTTCTTCCTTAAAGATGCCTTTGCTTCAATGTCCTGGAGAGTTCTGCCTACATTTTTAGGAATAAAATTTTAAGGGCACACCTCTTCGATATATGACACCTCACAATATGCACTACCAAGGTAGCAACATCCTTCTTCTGAAGCACTTAAAACCCCCACTACACTTAAAAATCCAACCCTCCCCCTGGAAAACTCCATTCTGCATTCCAAGTGTTTGGCTTTGACTGGCTTTGTCTCTTCCTTTGCTTTGCTTTTCTATATATCCCATAGATGAATGAGATCATCTTTCTCCTGTCTTTTTTCCCTTAGCATAAAGCCCTCTATTTCATTATCAGTGTGACTGCAATAAGCAAGATTTCATCATCATTTTTGGAACTGAGTAGTAATTCTTTGTTTTCTCAACTATATCTTCTCCTACTCTTGCTCAATGGAAACTCTGATCTCAGCTTATTGTTATTAGCACTGCAATGATCATTAGGGTGCACATACCTTTGCTGATTTTAGATTTTATGTTCTTAATATAAATATTTAGGACTGGATTACTGAATCAAATGGTAAATATATTTTTAATATTTTGAAAATTTTCCATATTGAGTTTCTTAGAGGCTGAGCCAATTTACATTTCAACCAACAGTGTACATAGAGTTGTTTTCAAGCTAGATCTGAAAGACTGCCTAGGATTTCCAGGTGAAGAAATTGGGACTTTTTTATAGTTACTTTCTAAGGAAAGAAAGGACAACATAAGGAAAACAATGGGACAGCTGCAAGGAGAATTAATTTGCATTTAATGAGCCCCATTTATAGCCTGAGTCAGAGCCTGGAAGGAACTCTTCAAACCTTGAAATTCCCTGAGGTTAGAGACTTGTAGAAAAGCAGAGGATGGGACAGTCAACTAGAGTCCTTTGCAAGTCTTGTGAACATAGCTCTCTAAAGTACAGAAACCCATGCCTCAAATAACTGTCAAAGTACATCACATGCTATAGATTAGGAAAGAGAAATTTTAACTGCTTTTGCCCAAAGTGATGTATCTTAAAATGATTAAAAAGAGATACAAAGGTAGACCAGTGAATAAATTGGAAATGGTTTACTCATGTGGGTGCAAATAACCAGGACAAAAGAACTGAAAACAATAACAACAACAACAACAAAACAGACTCTGGTTACCATGCTAGTAATCAGAGGAATAGGAGAAGAAATGTGAGGAAAGATAGAGGAGATATGGAAATATAATGGCACTGGAACTAGAGGCTAGAGACCGAAGAGACTAAGTAAGGTTTATATTATATCCAGATATGCCTCTATACTCTTCCAATTTGTATATTGCCTGTTTAATTTGCATTAGGGTAAAAAAATGTTTCCAAGTTGTTTTCAAAATAAATCAGAGTGAGCATATCAGCCAACAGTCACATTTCAACTTCTCAGACTCAACTCCAGTGAGCACAACCATCTCTCTGTCACCATGCACAGAAGAAACTTTCCTCTGTCCTCCATCCCTCTATCCCTCATGGTCTTCCATTCCTCTATCTTATCTATACCCTTATCTATACCTCCTGCTCTCATTTCTTTCTGTCTCCATTTTTCTCCTCCATCTTCCTGTCTTCCTTTCTCCTATTCCACTCAGCCCCCTATCCCTCCATTTCTCCTAATTCTCCATCCTTCTGTCTTCTACTTTCCTCTCCCTCTTTCCCTCCTGGCCTTCAACCACAGGCTACTTAACACTACAGTCCTCTACACCTTGATGACCTTTCATGCTTGTCCTCTCTTTTTTTCTATTTCAAAGACTAGGCCAGAGAGAGCAATATAGAAGAGTCAAGAGAATCCAATAAAACTAATCAGTGAAACAAATAAAAATTCAGTGAAACCAATCAGGCTGAAAGGCAAATGAACCAGATACAGTTGATATTCTTGTGTATTTCAGATCAATGACTATACAGAGGAGAAATAATTCTCCACACTGCTGTGGAACTTCTGTTCCAGTAGACACATGGAACTATTTGTCTTCCACCTAATTGTAGTTAGGTTGTGCATCTAATTGCATTAGAGCTTTCTGACTTGTTATTCGTACACAATTTAATGGAGAAAAACTAGATTGCAGCTCTATCCTCCTCATTGCATCAATTGTTCATTCTTTAACTTAGATGTCCTAGGAAGAAATGGTACTTTCTGACATAAGAGATTCTTTGGTGTCAAGTCATTTAACACACTGTAAAACTGACTAAAGTGAAGCCCAATAGGATGCCTCTTTTTTAGTGGAGCCATTGCTACATTGACTGAGAGGGAAACAGACCCAAACTGAGCTGCTTGAAGTGGCTGTACTTATAGTGAGCCTAATCAGTAAAAAGGCTGGTGATAGGATCCAATAGCCTTAAGTATGCTTTGTTTATACCCAGGTGAAGAAAGTCTGAGGAACAAACCCACAAGTAGGTGGGGTGTGGGTTTTTGAATACCTACTAAAATTCTTCCATGACTAGCCATTGCTTCCAGAGTAACACCCAACCCTAATTTACACCAGACCCAGCCCATGTAGTATTGCCTAACAGTATTACTTCCTTCATGCTAGTCTCAACTTTTAACTTTATGTTTCTTAGTCATTGAGATCTTGGATTACCCTCTCCCTTTACACACTGCCATTTCCTAAGTGTAGATGAAGGTTCCTGACTCCTCTGAAGAAACATCTTTCCTTTGTAGCCTTCACTTTGTTCATCATTTTCTAATGGAAGATATCTCTGATAGGAATATAGGCAACAGAATCAGAGAATCCCAGCTTACGACTCTGTTGACTGTATTTTCTAACTTTCCACAGTATTGATGCTCTAATACTTCAGGTCTTGATCCCAGATATACTTCTTTTTTTTTTTTTTTTGATCCCAGATATACTTCTAACTAACATCAAGCATTAGACGGTGTTATATTTTATAGCCTACAGCCTAAGTTTCCTCTTCTCTAATTCTCACTTACCAACTTAATGTTCTCTCTGTACCATATCTACCATCCTAGGACCAGGTATTGGACAATAAGGGACAAGCCCTACATATTCCAAATACCCAACAAACCTAACCTCCCTTGCCTATTCCAGATAAAGACTCTAGATCAGGCAATTCCCTTTTCCCCTATCTACCTCCTGACTAATCCTGGCATTCTATATATGTTCTATATATGCCTGCAGTGTTTTCCTTTCCCAGGGAACTAGTTTTAGCTTCTTTCTTTACAAACTCCATTTCTGGGGTCCGGGAGATAGCATGGAGGTAAGGCGTTTGCCTTTCATGCAAAAGGTCATCGGTTCGAATCCCGGTGCCCCATATGGTCCCCCGTGCCTGCCAGGAGCAATTTCTGAGCATGGAGCCAGGAGTAACCCCTGGGCACTGCCGGGTGTGACCCAAAACAAACAAACAAACAAACAAAAAAAAACTCCATTTCTGTGTCTTCTCTCTTACAATACCTGGTTCAATCAAATCTAAAATGTACATTAGCACTGGGGGCCGGGTGGCGCTCGAGGTAAGGTGCCTGCCTTGCCTGCACTAGCCTTGGAAGAACCGCGGTTCGATCCCCCGGTGTCCAATATGGTCCCCCGTGCCTGCTAGGAACTATTTCTGAGCAGATAGCCAGGAGTAATCCCTGAGCACTGCTGGGTGTGGCCCCAAAACAAACAAAGAAAAAAAAAACAAAAAACAAAACAACAATAAAATGTACATTAGCACACATCCAATATACTTTTCATGGTCATTCCCATAAGCATTTTATATCACCCTCAATTGATAGATTCTTCTTGAGAGAAGTTTGCATTCTGTCATTTCTTAAATTTTTTTCTCAGTATCTCCCAAACTTGCAGGATAGTCTAAGAAATAACAAATGTGGAATTTGAGCTGAATATGTGGCTCAGTGGTGGACATATTCTCATATTTAAAGCCCTGAGTTCTATTCATAACACCACACACTACATATACAAATATATGCATATGGTAATATAGCAGGGAAGAATATAGACCTGTCACCGAGGCAGGAAGAGAAAGAATTAGGTATCCAGAGCTCCTCTAAAATAAAAGGGATGGTGGGGGGATAAAATAAAATAAAATAAAATAAAATAAAAGGACTGCCAGAAAAGCAGCAATAGAGCCATGGTTAGAGTCTATGAGCTGGAGGAAATCAAACCAGTTCCAATAGCCTGGCCCATTGATGTGTATAATAAAGACATTGCTGAATTGTTGATATCTATAGACTGGGAATAAAATCACAAAACTGATGAATCTACATTTCAGTAACTTACATTTTGATTGATACTTAGCCATCCACTTACTGTATCTAAGGATTTCTGTCTCCCAGGCAATATGAAGGTAATAACATTTTTCTTCAAAGAGGGAGGCAAGAAGCAAGACTCCAAAAGTATTTGGTTAAGTCTTTGTTTTAAGGGGGAGTATAATTGGTTCATCCTGTTGTGTGCAGACTTAAGATGCACTAGCTGATTGGATGCAATATCCTTACCACCATGGTATGAATTGACATTTTGATCACATTTAATGACTCTTCTTTTTTCTGATGAGAACCTTAATGACCCAGTCTCTTAGCAACTTTGAAGTATATAACATAGCATTGTGGTCCATAATAGGAGCTTACTTTTAAGATTTGTCTGAGGGAAGGCATCTGTTTTCGGAGCACACCCTTAGGACATTACAATATTCCTGGAAACGACCATTGACACCCAAAGGCATTCGGGAACACGATCTGAGTAATAGTACGCATTGCTCTAATTGTCTAATAACAATACCGATAGCCAGCTCCCCGGGCTTCATCACAGGATGCAAGAGAGCTGGGGCTTATTTTCGCTTCTTCTCTGAACTGCGTCAGAGGGAGCTAAACATCTTTCCTGTGTATTGTGCTGGAAGCTCGTGCTCTGTTCTCTGCCTCTGCGTGTCCAATTAGAAGTCCAGTATTGAGCACCTCTGACCCCATCTGTGGGAGGCAGGCACCCCAGCTCTGCATTCTATTTCCAGCCTCGGATATGATGAGCCTGGGGAGGTGACGCATCCAAATACCTCGCCTGTTGTTTCCTAATTGACAGCCTGAGAGCATCTCGTCAAATGATCTTCCCTCCAAACCCAATTAAGTAGCTTGCCTCTCCTGGAAGGCAAGTTTTTTAAAATTCTCTTTTATCCCCATTCTCCATTTCTAACTGTTCCCAGTTCCTAGCCTTGTCCCCACAAATAAGCATCTTAATGGGTTTGAGGTATGTGGTTTGGTTTGGTTTGTTTTTTGCTTATTTTTTCTTGTTTGTGTTCTTGAAAAATGGGTTTTGTTCTCTATGTATTTTTAAAATTCACATAAATTGCTTGTTTACTTTTTTCTTTCAGACCTTGCCTTCCTCCCTGCATTCAGCAATATTCCTCTCTGATGTAGTTGCTAGGTGCATTTCCACTGCATTATCATTCTTTTTTTTTGGTTTTGGGGCCACACCCGGTGACCCTCAGGGGTTATTCCTGGCTATGCGCTCAGAAGTCGCTCCTGGCTTGGGAGACCATATGGGAAACGGAGGGGATCAAACCGTGGTCTGTCCTAGACTAATGCAGGCAAGGCAGGTGCCTTACCTCCAGCGCCAATCCCCTGGCCCCTCCATTATCATTCTTGATCTCACCACTGACCCAGTGGTTGATACTCTGACTACAACCACTGCATTCTTTTTTTTTTTTTTTTTTT
>PVKC010031680.1:0-14444 GCA_004027635.1 Crocidura indochinensis | reverse complement strand
AAGAAGCAACACAAAATACATAATAGTCACAATAAGCAACAACTAAACAACAACAAAGAAAAAGAAAACAAGTAAAAAAGAGAAGGAGGGATGGTGTGGTGAGATTTTGTACTTTTTTTCCCCCATAGGCACAGTAAGTATTGGGGAAATTAGAAAGGAGTTTCTTTTGGCCTAAGAGATACAGAGTTTCTCCATGCAGCAAATTGTCATGGGAATAGCCACAGGCTCTGGACATACTTATTATCAAACCCAAGGTCTTTTTATGGCGCCAAGAAACATTCTGCTCAGTTTTGTCAGTGGCTGACAAAATCAATCCTTTGTAGTTAGATACCTTGGTACTTGCACAAATACTAGGATGAAGTCTAGGATAGAGTCTTTCTTAATGGTTCTAGAAGTTCTGCTCCATTTCGGTTATTGTAGTCAGTCTTCTGTAATTAATGATCTTGGTTTTTTGTTTGTTTGTTTTTGTTTTTGTTTTGTTTTTGAGCCACACCTGGTGATGTTGAGGGGTTACTCTTGGCTATGTGCTCAGAAATCGCTCCTGGCTTGGGGAGACTATATGGGATGCCAGGGGATCTAACCTTGGTCTGTCCTAGGTTAGCTTATGCAAGGCAAATGCCCTACTGCTTGCGTCACCACTCCTGCTAGGACAAAGCCCAGGATCTAGTCTTTCCTTATGCATCCAGAAGCTCTGCTCAGTCATAGTTGTCAAAGTCAGACCTCTGGAATTAGTTATCTTGGTTTTTGTTCAAATTGTCAAAGCCTAGGCTAAGGTCTTTCTTACTGAACGCAGGAAAATTTCTGCCCAGTCGTGGTTGTCAAAGTTAGTCTTCTGTAATTAGTGAGCTTGGTTTTTGTGCATATCAAGGACAAAATGTCTTCTGATTTCATCTTATCATCATTAGGTGATGAGGTAAGGCAATCTGCTCTTAGCTCAAGTTGTCGCTGTTTCCTCGTAGTCAGACAACATTCTTTAAGAACTTAGAACAGTTAATTATAAAGTTTGTGTGGAACCATTCTGGCTATTTGTTGTTGTTGTTGTTGTTGCTGTCTGTTTATGGGACACAGGCTGTGACACTCAGGGGTTACACATGGCTATGTGCTCAAAAATCAATCCTGGCTGGGGGACTATATGGGACTCTAGGGATTGAATCTAGGTTGGTCCTGGATCAGCAAGACAAACATCCACCCGTGTGCTAAAGCTCCCCCCTACCCTTGTAGTTAGTTTTCAAAGTCATATTTTTCTTTAAATTGCTGATGTTTTTAAGTTCTAAGCCCTTTTCATGTATATGGTTCAAAAATATTACATACAGACTGACTACATTCTGTTTATGTCTTCCCTTGCTACCTAGAACTTGGCATTTGATGTAATTCTTTTTATGTATTTTTTCTTTTCTTGTTAAGTACATAAAATTCTGAAGCTACCAGAGGACTCTGTAGAATTGCTGGAAAGAAGCATGCAGTTCATATATTGAGCTGAAGATGCCAACATACTAAGTATGTGCTCAACATTCTCAGTCCCTATATTTTTATATTTACTTTGAAAGATATATATCTTCTTTCACTAGGTTTAGCACATTTTAATAGAAAAATAATTGAATTATACAGGAATGGACGCTAATAGTGATCTCAACATTCTAAGATGCATTTGGAAGAGGAAATGCATAGTGAACTTCACGCCATTGCAAATTTTACTAACTGGGAGAAATTATATAAAGGTAGTTATTATAAGATTTTAAAATTATCTAAAGGTACTCTATAACAAACCACTGTCCAGTGGACATGAAAAATTTTCTTTAAGTGAGCAGGCTAACAGCCTTACTTGAGATAAATTCAGGACATTGATGATTATTGAGGCATGATGGATGTGTTTTAGTTGATATGCCACCTTGCAGGTTAGGATAGAAAATATATCATCTAGCATAAAGCTGTTACTCATCTGACATTCTATTCAATTTATTTCATGAGTTATGTTTAGCTAATAAGAATGCCTATAAAATTATAGAATTACTCCACCAGGGGGCAATAGAAATTCAGTCAGATTCTGTTTTCATTGGATATAAGCTATACAAACCTGCAGTTGCCATCTTAGTTTTGAATATGTATGTCTCTGTGTGAGAGAGATAGAGTAAATTCATTTTTCTTTTGTCCAAGAATGAAAATAGCTTCATTCTAAAAGTTTCATGCCTATTGCCAAAAAATTAGGTATAGTAAAGTAGTAAAATAAGTTTAAAAACAATCATAATCTAAGTCAATTAAATTGTAAGCCAGTTATATTTTGATCTATATAAATATCCTTCTTTCCAGACACTTTGTATATATGTGAATTCCTCTAAACAATGATTTTCCTTGTTTGTTAAAAGTAAATTACATTCTACATTCTTTTTCCTTGACAATACATTATATAATATGATTTGATCTGTTCCTATTACAAATATTTACATTTTTAACAGTTGTGTAGTATTCTTTTATCTGAATATACAATTAATTTAAATAATCATCTTAGGTATTCTTTTAGGCAGACCTTTTGATATTATAAGTGATTATTACATGCATCTTTAACTATAACTCTGTTTAATTTTTGCATTTGATTAGTTGCTCTGCAGATATTTTTGTTTTATTTTGTTTTGTTTTGTTTGGAGTGCACACAGATGTACTCAGGGCTTACTTCTGGTGCTACACAGGGATCACTCCTGGTGAACTTAAGCAACCATATGAAGTGCTGGAAATCAAACTCAGGTTGGCCTACTGGGATACTGGATGACAAGCACCCTATTCTATGTACTGTTGTTCCAGTCCCCAATCACATCTATTTAAATGAGTAACTGATTCCACTTCAATGTATAAAGTCATTATTAATTGCAGCATTTAATATTTCATTTATGAAGAGCAATAAAGAGTTACACAGTGATCCTAGTGCAAACAAATTCACAACAACAAAAACAAAACAAAAAACAAGCAAAAACAGGCAACCCAGAAAAAGGAGGTGAGGAGTTCTGTGCATTTCAGCCTCTATGGCAAGCAATATAAATTAAGACAAGAAAAAGTGACAGAATAACTTGGTACTATCTCATCTGGCATTTTATATTCCATAGAATTCACGAAAAACCAAAGTAGAAAGTCTTTGGTTCATTGGCCACCTGGAATGCCCTCACTAGAGATTTCTAAATATCTGCTTTCACTGATTGCTTCACTCATAAATCTTTTAGCACTATTCTTTCTTTCTCAGGGTCTTATTTTTTTTTTTTTTTGGTTTTTGGGTCACACCCGGCAGTGCTCAGGGGTTACTCCTGGCTCCATGCTCAGAAATTGCTCCTGGCAGGCACGGGGGACCATATGGGGCACCGGGATTCGAATTGATGACCTTTTGCATGAAAGGCAAACGCCTTACCTCCATGCTATCTCCGGGGCCCCTCTCAGGGTCTTATATACATGAAACATTCCAGTTATCTGAAGATTCTTGAATGACTAAAATCAATTTTTAGTTGTAGAACGGTATAACATATTCATATATATGAACATATATTTAAATTTTATAAAAGTTTAAATCACTTTCTTTTTGACTTCTTGGTTTTAGTGTGGATATTGAAGTTGGTGTCTCCATTTGTTTTTTCTTTTTCCTTTTTGCTCTCTGTTATGTTTTTATTTCAGGACCATAGTTATTATGTGGTGCTTGGCTTTATTACTGTAGTGCTCACTGGATAGTTTATTTGATATTTCTTTTTGTATTGTTGTGGTGTTTCAATTCCTTTTTCCCTTTCCTCTCTCAAACTGAGGCTGAGAACCTCTAGAAGGACTCCGCCCATTTTCAGCTTCTTTGATTTTTACCATGTTTTATTGATTTCTTTAAAACCAAAACACATAACTGGAACTATCTAGCTCTGCCTCTCAAATAGAGGGGGAAATAATGGAGGGTACCAAGACCAAACAGTTGTATGATCACAAGGTAGTAAAATAGACACAGAGGAAACCACTCGTTCTAGCAACCCAAGGGGGTGAGAGTGGAGGACATGGGATGCAAGATGGGAAACGGGGTGGAGGGAGGACAAATTTGGTGATGGGAATTCCCCTGATTCAATGTTAATATGTACCTAAAATATTACTATGAAAGATATGTAAGCCACTATGATCAAAATAAAAATTTTTATCTTAAAAAAGTTTAAATTAGTTCAATGGTGTTATGCCTGAATATGTATATTTTATTTTATTTTTGTTTCTAGTTTTGTGATTTAAGAGTACCAGTAAAACACTAAACTGGCACAAATGTTAGAGATGATGATTTCCTCCATCTCCCATCATGTTATAGCAGAAAGATCCTAATATTGTAATATATTAATTTCAAATATAAAAAAAATTTTATTTATGGCATTGACTTTAGTGTATGGTTTGTAGTTAAAGATACAAGATAATGAAAGTGCAATTTCTCATGAGTATTCTGTTCTTACCTATAACTCTAAGTGTCCATATTCAGTCTCATTATAGTATTAAAATTTTTAAATGTTTAGATAAATATAATGAATTACGGGCATAATTTTTAAATATTTAGGTAAGTATAATGACTTACTAATAATGACTTAGGGGAATACAAATCAAAGCAACAATGAGATAGCATCTCATTGTTGTTAAGATAGCATATATCAAAAGGCCAGAGTGAGTGCAGCGGTAGGGCATTTGCCTGCACATGGCTGACCCAGAAGGCAGCTGGGTTTGATCCCCAGCATCCATATGGTCCCCAAACCAGAAACTATTTCTGAGCACAGAGCCAGGAGTAACCCCTGAGCATCACTGGGTGTGTCCCAAAAAGAAAAACAAAAAAAATTATCATTACCTTAAAATTGTTACGCATTTGCTCAATGATTATTTCCCCTTTGCCTCTACCCAGTCAAACATACAACCCTTCTGTGCTTCATTCTGCACTACCTTTCAGAAGGTGTTAAAATTAATCAATAAATTTGATACATTGCAACTTTGGGAGGTAAGGAAAGTTTCATCATCAGAGAGAGAAAGTAACAAGAGGGTGTAAGTGGATGATTTAGTGCAATCTACTAATTGGCCTCAAATATGAAGAAATATCTATTGCCTATTAATCTTATCTTCCACAAAACAATTGAGTTTTCACCAACCACGCATATTGCAGACATGTGTTTGGAACTATGCTGAACAAAAAAATAAATTCCACTCCCCGTGTTCAACTCATCATCCATATTCTGACCAGCACTTATTTTAGGCTTTTGTGAAATAATCTATTCTCACAAGTATATGATGACCTCTCCTTGTACTTTTGGCATAATATATTAGATGATAAGGAAAACTTTCCTACCTACCTCTTGGCCATTTGTATGCCTTCTTTGAAATCTATTATTTTACTTTGTTTTTTGTTTGTTTGTTTGTTTATTGTTTTTGGGGGGACTACACCCAGTGTTGTTCAGGGATTAATCTGGTTTTGCACTCAGGGATCATTCTTGGCAGGTTTGAGGGATTAACGAAAGGCCAAGTGTCCTGTCTTTTCTACTATTCCTTTGACCCTGAAAACTTTTATTTTAAAGTGTAAATTTAATATCGTTTTCTAAACCATATTTATAATGTGACATTATCACATCACTTATATATTTTACAAAATTTTTATTGCCCCCAAAAGAATCTCCATAACTGGACTAAGCAGATAGCTTAGAAGGCTTAGCAAATTGGTAGGTATAGATTTGATCCCTAACACCATGTGGTCCTCTGAGCACCACTTGAAGTGACTCATGATTAAAGAGGCAGGTAAGGCAACAAAACAAAACAAACTAAAAAGTCCCCATATATTAAACGCTTACTTTAAATACAAACCCTTCTACTATAATTTGATAAGCATTTATTTAACTTTTTGTCTTTGTGGATTTGCCTGTCAGAGGCATTTTGCATAAAGTAAATATTGAATAATTGAATATGTGGCCTTTGTGTTCAGCATTCATGTAACATATTGATTTTTAATTCATTAGTGGTGCAGCATGTATTAATAATTAATTCCTTTTTATGCCTGAATAATCTTCCATTTTATACTTAAACTATATATTTTTTCATAATTGTTTAATGAACATTCAAGATATAAAAGCATGTGCATATTTCTTGAATAATGCTGCTATAAACTTTGTATAAATATTTTTTGAGACTATTTAGAGTGAAGGCCATTAAAAAATCTGCTTCCTTGACTGGAAAGTAGTTCAGTAGTAGAGCATTTATTATTACATGTCATGATCTGGGTATGATCCTGAAAAGAAAAATTTCTGCTGCACAGTATCATATTCAAAGGAGTAGACATTATTGTAACTGTTGAATCAGATATTGAGAATCATAGCTAAATTTCTATGACTTTAAAAGTTGGATTTTCAATGTGAATGAATGAGGGAAGTAGAAAGCCTTCCTAGCGCACAGGCAGGGGTGGGTGGGGTAGGAAAGAGCGAGACTTGGGACACTGGTGATGGAAATGCTGCACTGGTGAAGGGAGGGTGTTCTTTACATGACTGAAACCCAACCACAATCATATTTGTAATCAAGGTGTTTAAATAAAGATATCAACAACAAGAAAATGTCATCTGATGTTCTGAAAAAAAAAAAGTTGGATTTCCGTTCTCCTTTAGAGTCCCTGTCACAGCAGATATACTGTCCTGCTAACTGAACATAGTATATGCATCTGATCATTTTCAGTGATAAATATTTGAAACCTGTATCATGTTAAAATACAGTAGTATTTCAATTTAAAAAGTGGGAATAAATAAGAGGCAAGGAAAAAAATATACCAAATGAATGTTAAAAATATTTCAGTAAGTTTTATTTAATGATTTCATATTTTGTAATGCCTATAGTAATTATATGGAATTTGTACACATAACAAATAAATATAGATAAATATAAATATAGATAAATATAAATATAGAAGCTGAACTGCAGTGAGTTTTATAGTAAAATAAGGTTGGTACAAGGCTGACTTGTTAAGGGGTATAGTATATGAAGGAATCCTATTCTATTTATCTGTTGGTTTTCTAATTTCTCCCATGATGAAGAAATTCCATCTGTTTTTCTCTAACAAGTATCTAATGGCATCTAAGAGGTTTTTAATCCAGCCCAAAATATTTGAGGATGAGTTACATAGTAAAATCATTATTTAGTGTTTTGTGGTTTAATAATGTGCTTCCACCCACGCCCAAGAAATAGTTTCACATTAGAGAACAGAAAAGGAATAATGTTTAACACAAAAGATGATTACTAGTGCTAGTATTTAGTTAACCATAATTATTTGACTCAGGGTCCTTGCCAGGGTTCACATACTTCTTTATTGAGGAGGTGAGTATATAGTTGGACTTTTTGTGCACCCAACTTTTATTTTTCAGAACATTTTCCAATTTTTGCTGTGCTTTGTCCTGGTTGATTTTTAAAGTAAGTTCAATTCATATCATTTTAAAATATTTCTAAAGGTGTTCCTTATTAAAATGTTGTCATTGTATCAAAAGTCCCCACTAAACTGGATTAATTATTCCCTCTCACCATCACCATATATATTCCCTGCTCTGACATTTGGTATAACTGGATGAATTACTGTTATGTAATATTGAACAAGTTACATAATATATTTGTAAAACAATTTTTTATGTATTATATTATATATGATATATTATAATATATTATATTGTTATGTTATATATTATATATAATATATTATAATATTATATTCATTATTTTATATATGTAGTAAAATATATTGAACCCCACTTTCGTCATCTTTGAAGCCTTTGTATTTGCATGTTCTCAGATCTGAAGAATAACACACTCCTTTAAAATTTAGTGTGAGAATTAGATATTGAAAAATGTAGCAAATTATCTAGAACTTGATTTGCTCCTTTAAAAAAATGTAGCTTTCTATTATTGCTTATATTGTCTGAGAGTGGATGCCAGGATGTTTTACTGAGCTCTTCCTGTACTTTGATGGCTAATATGTTTGGTGTGATTGTTCTAGGTTGTGCTCTGCCTCAGAAGCTGCCTTCTGAGTTTATCTCACTCCATTGAATTTGAAGGATTTACTTGCAAATTGAATTGAGTACAATTTGGCTTGGGGTGTGTGCTAATGGTTCTCAAGTGATCCAGAGAATCATTTCTAGTGATGCCTCGCAAACTAATCCAGTGACTTTTATTGGGGCACAATGATGTAGTGCTGCTCTAAAACTCTAGTATTAAGGCCTTCAGGCCATCCTACCCTCAGAGCACACTGGGTTGTATTCTGTAGGCTGCCAGGAATAAAGCCCAGGTCAGTTGCATGCAGATCTTCATTCTAAAATTTGTCTTATTCCCCAGGCTCATTACTTGATTAAAGTTTGAAGTAGTGTTGAAGTAGTAATTTCTTGAAGATATTTTATCCAGGAGCCACACAAAGCAAACTGAAAGCTCAAGAATCCTATTTAAAATTTTTTTCCATTATTTCCAAATAGTACATTGTAGGTATTCAGAAACTGGGTTCTATTTCTGGTTTCTAATATGAGCAAGGTTTTTAAAACTTACTGATTTCTTATTTCTTATTCTGTATGAATTACTAGCAACTTTAAGTTGAGAATAAATTATTTTATATTCTATATTAATTATGGATACAAAGGAAGCAAGTTTAAGTGAATATAAAAGTTAATACACCCATACAATAATGAATGCACCAGCCAAAATGATAGTAGCACTGCTACTGAAAAAAGTATTGCACTTTTTGTACATGTTTTGAAATATATCCTAAAGATATCAGACAAATAGCACCTAGTTGATTTGGATATACATTTAGGATTTAATGTCCGAAGTGTGTCTCCCTTCCTAAGTTTTGTCACTCGCACGTCCTGCCATACTCCTAAAAGTTTTGTTTTCTTTAAAGAAATCACAAAGAAAATATCTATTCCGAAATTTTCCATATTGTCCCTTATGTCTTAGAATATAAAGGTTAATCTGAGTAAATTGTAGGACTTAACAACAGGAAAGAAGTGAATCTCAGAAAAGCAGTGACTGGAATTATGAAGTGAAGTTTCTTACATGTGATTTGAGCCCTTTTGCATGCTGGAGTTTTGTAAAATACAAAACAGTATTATTTTCTTCCTGAATTTGGTTGCGTAGTTAAGGTGCACATTTGACAGCAGTATATGAATGGTATGAAAAGAAATAAATCCATCTGTACAGTATCTCAAGTTCACTTCCAAGTAAAGTTACATAGAAAATTTAGAAAATGGAGAAAAGAACAGAGAAATCATTGGTAATCACTTTATTCTCAAATAACCAATATTAAATTGTTAGTTTATTTAATTTTAGGTTTTTGTACTTCATATTCTCAATCATTCACCAGTTTTATTAAATAAATGTTACACCTAATATTTATATTATTCCTTTAGAATTTTAAAGCTGCATCTTGGTAAATGTTTCTGTGGCTATAAGTTTTAGGAAAGAGTATTTTAAATTCTTCCATTTAAATGACTTTGAATTTAATGATGTGTGTGTTGTTCCTTGAAGCAAATAAGTAAAATTTAAATTTTTAGTATCTACAGTTGTTTGTATTATACTCCCAATCCACTTCTCACCACCAGTTTTTAATCCCCTAAAGTACTTCAAGGAGAATAGTTCCGAAAAGCAACATCAAACTGATTTCATTTTCTTGCAGAGAAAGATTGTGGTGCTGGATTCAGATATTTTTGCGAGCAAATAAAAGCTCCAGAGACTTTGTAGCTTAGCGAATAAAGGATTGGCCTCCAACCAAACCCAACGAAATGGTTTTGGTGGTCTCAGCTGAGTTTCCAGCAAGTTTTAGCCTGCATTACAAATTCATCATGCACAATTATGTGCAATTTGGCACAATTTCCAATCCCTGCTCAGGAGAGTTTCTCTTTTGGGGGCTGGGAGAAGAATGAATAATTCTGTGCCTAGAGGGAGCAGTCTTGAAACTCAAGACTCTTTTAAATGTGAAAAAGATGAGATAAAAGTACTGTCAACTAAAAAGAATCTAGGGGTGAGTAAGTCCTGGACATCAGCAGTGCTTATCATTTGAGAAGATTCACTCTAAAAGTCTTCACTGAAACACAAAATGTTAAAAATATCAATGCTCGAGAACATGTATAAGTTCTCTCCTAGATATAATGATTCCATGTAAATTAAGATTCATGAAATGATATTCTACTTTAACACTGGTTGAATGAATAATCAGTTTAGAGAGTAGTAAAGGAAAATGTCACAGATTTGATGAGGTGCTTAATAAGATGGAACAAATATATTATAAATCTGAAGAAAATTCAAATACTTCTAGTATTGCAATAATGCACAATAATTGTTTGATTGAATATAAGCCAACTCAGGAAATGAAAATCTAGCAATTAACTTTTTTTTTTCCTTCCATGGTCCACTCTTTTACGTTCCATATATTCAACTGGATTTGCTTTAATTATTCGGAGAGAAGTATGCTGAACAGCAAAATGTTTCTTGCTTCGTGTTCTGGCTCTAAAGAATAGGCATTGTATTGGCAAGCTTACAAAGTATAAATATAACTAAAGAGATATCTGTAAGAATAATCATATACAATCAACAATTAGTCTGTTACAGAACCATCCAATAGTAGTCATTTTGAAATTGCAAAGGCAAGTTAAATCCAGCATAGGTACTGTATTTAAATTGGTATTTTCTTCTCTAAATAAATTCCTTCTAAGCGACTTACTAAAATGTCAGTATATTAGAGCTTGTTGGTAGCTGATTATAAAACACAAAGTTGTCCACTTATTGTATTATAACTAAGTAAAACTTAATAATAAAACCCACAACTGTTAAATTATATGAGAAAACCAATCCAACCAAATAGCCAAAGGAAACAGCATATTAAGCATAATGTTGATGTTTCAACTTCTATTCCAAGAAACTCTGGCATTAGTACATGACTGATTGTCTTTCTTATTTAGAACAAAAGGATTCAGGTTATCCAGAGTCCAAAAGTGATAACACAACTTTCTGACTTCAGCCTCACACCTGTAAATGATAATGGAAACAGAAAAACGGATGATGGCACCAAGAATATGCCAAGGGACTTGGCTGAATGGTAGTGCAACCATCTTCCTCCAGAAAGTCAGCATCCTTCCTAAGTGAGGTACTAGCAGAGTGACTGTCGCCAATGCCATCCACTCACCCATCAAACATCTTTCCACAAATTGTAATAGCTACTGAAGTTCTCCTGAGGTTTCATGAAACTAAGTAAACAATCATAAACACTGTTATGTGTAGTCCTCATTCTTATCTCCTTCTTAAAGATGACAAATTACACAGAACTGAATTCTTTTGGAGGCAAAATAGAAGAAATCCATTGTGAAAAATAATATTGATCTTTAGTTTTGATTTGCCTCTTTAAAACGATGTGATATTAATTTAAATCACATACAGTTTTGTTTGTTTTGGTGATCATAAAATAGGAATAGACTATAGCTCATGTTTAGTAAGAATGCATATGAGCCATTTAACATGGAACCTAGCACATAGCTTCTGTTACTACAAATGATATTAAAATTCTTGCTATACAACTTGATATAATTAAAATAACATACAACAAGGTCCTTCCTTATTAATTCCCTGTGTAGAAAAAAATCATTGTTCTCAAACCCTTATTTCTAGGTGGATACTCCCAAGTAATACTTTGATAGTGTGGTTCAGCAGTACATAAAAAAAGGAATATTAAAGAAGATTAGAAAAAAATGTATAAAGAGCTCAACTATCAGTAGAAAACACAAAGATAAGCAGAATTAGAACTTCCAGAAAAGGGGGGGAAAATATATTCTAAAATCATGGTAGAGTAAAATCTCAAATACAGAAGAGTTAAGATAGAATAGCATATTATATCACCTCTTTCAGGAGTGGGGCACACTATTGTTTTCAGGACTACTTCCTGGCTCCAGGCTCTAGGGTCAGTCCTGGCTAAGCTGGGGGTATATGGATGTGGAACCAGAGATTGAACCTATGTTGCACATGTAGTACTTGGATATATTTTGGCCTTACATCACCTTTTTAAAATTACATTTTATCTGAAAAAAATATTTTTGTTTGTTTTTTGGGTCACATCTGGCAGCACTAAGGGGTTACTCCTGGCTCTATGCTCAGAAATTGCTCTTGGCAGGCACGGGGACCATATTGGATGCCAAGATTCAAACCACCGACTTTCTGCATGCAAGGCAAATGCCTTACCTCCATGCTATTTCTCTGGACCCTGGAAACAAATTTTTAATTAGTTAATAAAAATGAAGAGGAAAAATAAAACATAGAGAGGAAAGAATGGAATAGTCATATATTTACTGGTAGTCTTGTTTTTACTGAGGCAAGAGATAATGTGCACACTTCAGAGAAGTGTAGGAATGGGTGAAGACACCATCATAAAACTGAATCACTGATATTCACCAATTTGCATGGCACTACCTTCAGTAGAAAAAAAAACGTTTTACAAATGGTTAATTTAGCTTCCCTTTTTATTGCATTCAGTCTTAATAGATGTGGGAAAATATATTTCTATGATTTCTACCTGAATATAAATTCAGGTTACTGGAGTAGGTTGACACTGATAATATCCCAAAGGTAGTTATAAACCAAAACTGTCTCTCTCAAATAATAATTTTTGTTCTTTAACAATATAGAATTTATAAAAAGAAGATTCCAACATGCATAAATTAATAATAAAAATTCATTGCGCTTATGTATGTCCTTGAAGTATTATGAGAAAAACAACAACAGACTACTATTATAACCTTTAAAACCTACAAATCTGGGGACTTTAAGGTATAGAATAACATTCAGATATCAAATGATTTAAATATACTGGATATAACATGGCATATGTCACTAAGAACGATGTAAAACAACAATTAATATCAATTATTTTTTGGTAACCCAAATTGAAATAAATGATGATTAATGATAGATTAGATAAGGTAATATATTTAATATAATGTTAATCATCAGAGATAACATTAATAACTGTTAGTTTTCTTTCAACATACTTATACATTAAAATAGTGAGAAAAAAGAGCTCATAAAATTATTTCAAAATAAATTTTTACTAATAGAGATTTCAAAAGCAATTCAATATTTAGGAATACATTAATATGTATGTTTGAGAGAGCAATGGATTGATTAACACAACATTCAGAATTAGTTTACACAGAAGAAGGAGGAAAGGAAGCCTGTCAAACTACATGGAGCTACAGAGATGTTCATTTTAAAAACAAATACACATGTCTCTTGTGTAAATTCTTTATATATATATTTAATAATAGTTATAAAATGTAAATAGAAGTAATCAAAAGCAAAATTTCATCTGAACAGAGGTAGGAATTGAAGAATATTGAAAATTTAAAAGGGAAGAAATTCAGAAAGAGGGAATAGATGATATATTGTTCTGAACTTGAGGTATAATTTCCCTTTAACATTTTCTTGAGAAGTAATGACGTAACTCTCTTATTTATCCATTTATTTATTTCAGAGAAATTTTGTTTTGGTTTTTCGGGCCACACCCATTTGATGCTCAGGCTAAGTCCTGGGGAGGCCATATGGGACACCAGGGGATCGAACCACGGTCCTTCCTTGGCTAGCGCTTGCGGGGCAGATACCTTACCTCTAGCGCCACCTCTCCGGCCCCTGGAGAAATTATTTTAAATACAAAAGAGGCAAAAATCAAGGCAATTCAAACTTACAAGTTTGCAGTCTTTCTTTTATGTATTTGTAATATTTTGTTTTTATCTCTTTTTACATGGTAGAAAAATATTTGAACTTCTACCACCTGTTCATTACCATGGTCCTTTTTATAATTATGAACCTTTTTATTTTATTTGTTTCATTTCTCTTCATTAGAGATTTTATTATAATCCTCATTTACATGCATATTTTAGTATATTCATGTCATATTTCATAAATCTTCAGAAATTTAAGAAATCCTGTTCCAAAAATAATTTTTAGTTTTTGAGGTGAAATCCAGAGATGCTTGGGGAATATTCCCAGCTGTGTTTAAGGAACAAATATATGGTTTTATTCAAAAGAGGCAAAGTCCATAGAATGCATGAAGTTCTGATTTAGTAATTTTTAGTGATTCATAATTAATATGTTATTGAAGAAAAATGTTTTGGATAAATGAATCTTTCACATAATAGAAAATCATTTTTTTCCTAGAGATAATATGACATAATAGGAAAAAATGTGCAATGTGGCACAATGAAAAAATTCTACTTAGATTCAATACCAAGGATAACCAAGGTATGAATGTTAGGGAAGTCTAATATCTGAGTTATTTCTTCACCTCCTAATAATCATAATTCACCATCATGTTTCAAACAATAATTTAATGAGCCATAAAGTAGCAGACACTTTTAGTTTTAGGCACATTACATCTTTCATATGTTCACTTTATTTGATTTGGGGTACAAGGGATTTTG
>PVKC010031679.1:0-14468 GCA_004027635.1 Crocidura indochinensis | reverse complement strand
AGTAATATGCTAAGATATTTTTTGATATTATATTGTCTTATATACCCTAGACTTTTTATTTGTGGGGCACATTTGATGGCATTCAGTATTTACTCCTGACATTTTTTCTTCGCTCTCTCTCACTCTCTCTCTCCTTTTTCCTTTAAGGCACTGTGGTATGCAATATTGTTACTAAAGGGATATCATGAATTATAAATTTACCTCCTTTCAGCACCCAATTCTCGTCGAGAGTGATCATTTTATTGTCATAATGGACTCTTCTCTGTCTTAACTGTACTCTCCCACTCTTTGTGCCAAGCTTCCTATCATATACTAGTCCTCTTGGTCCTCATCTCTATTGTCACAAATTATTTTTAATTCTACATTTATACCATCTAGTTGTCAATTCCAAAATGTGGTCATAGATGCCTTAAAATTCCTACAACATGGTAGAATTTTTATTGACAGAGCTTTCTTTCATTTAAAAAAAAGAGGTATGTTCCTTTACAAATGAACACCTTAAAGAATAATGATATTCATGGCAAGACAAGTAGGATTTACATAGGGCCAGAAAAGTAGTATAGCAGATAAAGTTTTTGTCTTACATGTTTCAGATCCAGGTTCATTCCTTGAGCACTGAACAATAGGAGTGGTGAGTCAGGAGTAAGCCCTGAGTACATCCTGGTGTGGCACCAAAACAAAATCCAACAAAATAAAAACTAAGTGACATGTTTCCTCTTTAGGTTTAGCATGCTATTTCTTACTGATAAAATTATAAGCTCTTGGGAAAAATCTTCATGACTGAGATGCTGACATCATTTAATAAAACTGTTGATGCTGTTGTTATAATCCGAGAATCTAGGAGGTTATAAAATTGCAAATCCTAACTTGACTAGTCTGCCTTTCAGCTCAAAGGAGCTGACACCATTTCTGTTTTCTCGACATGATTTTAAAAATAAGTTAAGTTATCCCCAGAGTACTATTTTGCTGATACAACAAAAGAAAATTACTATGAAAATATATTTTATTACCATGAAAACTTAATTGAGAGTAAATCTATTTTGTGCCAAGAACTTTGTGTATATGTGCGTAAAATAGAAATAACCATTTGATGACATATTAGTGTTCTTATGCCAAACATTTTTATTACAATATAATGGAATAATCGGAATAACTTCTCATGTATAACATGCTGAAGCATGACAATGCAATGTTAAAAGCATATTTGTTCACAATTCAAGCATATTTTCTGTAACATTTGCATTCCTGCATTCATATACACATGAAGTAGTCATAGGAGTATTATTTGTGTTATATTTCATGTTAGCAAATGCATTACTTTCAGATTAACCTTCAAATCCAGAATCTTTGGTAACCTATTGGTAGTCGATATTGTATCATATGCAATAGTTACTGTATGTACCAATAAGCTCAGAACCAAGAACTGCTGTTGTCAGCATTTAAAGAGAATTATCAGCATTATATGAGCACTATTGTCTTTTATATTAACTTAATAGATTTTTAAATGTCTATTGAATAATAATTTCAGCAGTTTTCAAGTTAGTGTATAAAAACTTATATAGCTCTTCTTTGATAATACAGCCTAGTTAATACAAAACGTGTTAAATATGTACTTTCCTTCATTATCTCATAGACCCATGTATGATACTGCAAATAAAATGCTGCAAAAAAACCAGTAATCTCAAAGGATGTATTACATGCTAGTTCTTCAATTTCAGGGTACTACCAGATTATTTTACTTATTTATTTATTTTTGGTTTGGAGGTCACACTGGCAGTGCTCAGGGGTTACTCCTGGCTCTACATTCAGGAATCCTTCCTGGTAGGCTTGGGGGACCATATGAGATGCCAGGATTCTAACCACTGTCCTTCTGCTACAAAGGCAAATGTCCTACCTCCATGCTATCTCTCCAGCCCCAGAACCAGTTTATTATTTGAAGCCATGTATCTTATTTCATGTGAATCTGAACAATTAATGCTTTTAGTCATAGAAATTTCAACATGGTAGGTACTTAGAATCTCAGCAAAAAAACTGAAGTTGACCCAGTAATATATTTTTTATCTAAGTTTTATTGTTGCTGTGATAAAAATGAAACACAAAAACAAAGAGGTAAAACCATTTTTAAAAGGCAAAATTCTCTTTCCTGGACCTTAACATAGAGTATTTCAAAGAAATTTTGAATAAAGAAGAAAAGAAAGCAGTAAATTTTTGATGTTTTATATATTTCAATTTTTTAATTTATTCATTAATTACTATAGCCCAAAATATTTAGGTAAATAATTCAGTCCCGGAAAACTTAAGATTTTCGAATTAAAGATGATAACAAAATTTCAAATATCATCAGTCACAAAAACATAATTATTTGTACTTAAGATGTTTTATTGTAAATCCTTAGAACCAAACCAAACAAATTAACATCATAGAACAGAAAAGGAAGATATGTTCTGTCACTCTTCTACTATACTTTCTCTTACTTTTAAATACACATCAAAGTTAAATCAATGCTTTATAGAAAACTAGAAATAATGAAAATTTTAAACCTTCATTTTATTTGTACATTTGAAAATGTCAGGTAATGTTCATGTTTAGATTTATGAGAATTTTTAATGGAATGGCCCTGACATGCTTTCTCTTAAAGGCATCTGAGTTAATCTATAGTAAAGCAGTTGAAATTTTTGCTTTGGTTTTGAGCCACGTTCAGTTTACTCTTGGCTCTCACTCTAGAATCTCTAGGTAGGAATGATGAAACACATGGGGTACTGGGTATTGCTTTGCTGACTGCAAAGTAGGCAGGCTACTGTCTTTCTATGTCTGACGTTTATAATTACAAATTAATGGAAATTAAAGTAAAACTCAAATAAAATAATTTTCTTAGTATCCATAAGAGGTATCATTTAGTTGAATTAAATATTATAAGAAGAGAAAGTTGACATTAATTGTTTGCTTCAGTTCCATTTGAAGGAGATGAATTCAAGTTTGTATGTATTTATATGTTACTGACATGAAAAATCTGTAAAGACTTTTATATCTTATAAGATAATCAAATATGTTCAACTATCTAGACAGAAGTTACTGTTCTCCATATTTTGTCCTGTTATAATTTATTTTATACATGCAGATAAATTAAATGCTCATAAAATAAAATGTTGCTAATAAACAATCAACATGAAACACAATACTTTCTTCAGTAGTTTACACAAAGTAGTAGTTAAATATTTGGATTCTTAAAATGAAGATTAATGTCAAACTATGCTCACAAATTATTTAATAGTTGCCTTGTTTAGAATCCTAGAAGCCACCCTAGCCATATAAAATTCGAGAAAGAATTGCAATATAATATTTGTAGAATAACCAGAGATTTTTTTCAGTAATAGAATGAAATTGTTTTCATTTAAATAAACCAAAATCTTTTTTAAACCTTCTGGTTAGCCTCATAGCTTTTGGAGTTTTTCAAATAAGTTATTTTTTCTCTTTGAAGAGAGTATCAGAATCATATAATAACTTAGATATTTTAACCCTACAAATTAAAATTTTATAGTAAATTACAAGGGCTATTTTATATCTCTAAAACATTTCTGTGGCCATTACATACTTTCATAGTTTATTATTCTCTTAGTTTTCCATTAAGAAATAGGTAGTAGCAGTAATCATAAGCCATCAAATAGTATAAATAACGAGTACACAGCCTTTACTCAAAACTTTATCATATCAAACTAAATCATATAAATTGGAAAATGGGGGCATTAAAATTATAACTCATAAAAACTAGAGCTAAAGAAGCTAGAGAAAATATGTGTTCAATTAGTTGACAGTTTCAAATATTTAATATTCAATTTGATTTTACTTTTTTGTGAGTTCCCCCAGGGAACTTCAATATTTCTTCAAGAAAATGTTTAGACTGAATAGGAAAATCGTACAGTTTTCCTTTTTTATTTGAAATAAAAAAATTTACTATGCACTATAAAGGACATAAATGTCAAAGAATTCATACTTAGAAATAAGTAACCATTAAACTAATGTAAACAAGCAGTTAATAAGCATATATGCCAGATATTTTCTAACTTTGTATTTATGTTGAAATCATTTAAAAATGATAAACAATACTCCACAAAATCTTGCTGATCATTTTATGATACTATTCCAAAATTCTTATTTATTCCAAGGAATTCATAACATATTTAAGAGTTCACAAAATGGAGTAAGAAATAAACGATCAGAGTTGTTCCTTAATTAGTTTTCTTTCTCCACAAAGTCCTTCTTTTGGAACACACTGAGCACAGAGAATATGGAATCAAGAAGTTAGCAATAATTTTGGGAAGGAAGGTGAATACATTCCAGCCAGACAAAAGCTCCAGAATACAGCTTTGAAAACAAAATATATCTAGCTTATGATCTGGGGTTGCCAGTTATCCAACTTGTAAATTAAAACAAACCAGTTTGACTTTTAGGTCCCCTTCAGCTTTGAGTCCAATTCTTGATTTACTGGGAAGAGCTTTTAGGATAGCAAAAGAAGGTAAAACATTTATTTGTTTTTCAAATTAGCATCAAAAGGAATAAGGGAGAAGTTAAGTAAAGTTCTAAAAGGTGAATATTGCAATTTTAAGAATGTCTAAGAATTTCCATTTCAGTGAAAATGGTTTATATATATTATAGAAAACTTAAAGCTTACTCATTGTTTTTGAAATGTGAGCAAGACAAGGAAGCAAACTATCATGAAACATGCATAACAACTTTAGACAGAAAAAAAGCTTTCATATTCTATTTGAATTTCAAAAAATTATCAAGGGCATATCAATAATAACTAATAGTGCCTAGTAATAGCAATCTTCTCTTTGCAAAAATTTAGCCTGCTTTCCATGGTACAGTCTGACCTCTGTATTAGACTCTAATGTATGTATGTCACAAGACTGAAAGATTCAAAGTGTTACTCATTGCCCTGTAAGACTGAATGAGTTTAAAATGTCAGCTCTTTTATTTCAGATGTTTTACCTATCAGAGATACACTTTCCAAATTAAGGTGAGTGTTTTGAGATATAAAAATAATCATATAGACTTTGTCATTACTAACATTTTCTACTCATTTATGTAACTCCTGAGGAAAATTTAAATTAAAGCGAGTTCATGTTTATTTTTGACTTGCTAGATTGTCTTCAATTAAAATAATATTTAAATAAGTTTAATTGCTCTTTACTGAAATATATATTTTCAGAAGTACATAAATTTCCAGAGAGAAATAAAAATGCCCAAGAATCATGTTCAACTCTTTATAGCATATTAACAGTGTGCTACAGTAATGATAAGCCTGTTTTATTCTTAATCCTACCATCAAATAACATCAGTTGTCTAATTTTTAATTAAATGGCTACACTATGTAATATAATAGGTATTATACTATTAATGTTCCTTCAGTCAAAAGACTTGTCTTATAGAAAATAATTTAACACTGTAATGGAATCTTTAAGATCAATTTTGTTTTATATACTCTTCAGCAAAAATAACATTTCTAGTAGGAATGAATTAATTACAAACCTAGCAAATTCTAGACAATCACATATTTTTGTAAACAATTTTAACATGGTTTATTACATTTCAGAAAGATTATAGCTTCTATGACTTTCTGCTAATTCTTCTTTCACATATTCTAGTAAATATATATCATTTGTGTACATGTATGTATATAATTTCAAACATGTCTATGTCATATATATATATATATATATAAACCAGAACTGAATGGCCAATTTCTTTGAATATTTAAATTGGGGATGAATTGATAATATGCATAACCCATAGTGATCTTCTCATCTGTTTCACAAATGGCCATATCAGGAAGTAAACAAAACACTGGAGCGAGTCATTCCAGGTGAATTGTATTTAGCATTGTAAATTGGTGTTCTCATGAAGAATTGTGTACTTCCTGGTAATAAATACCTAAAAAAATAATAATATAAAGTTAGATTTTGAACAAACAAATCATTATTATCTTATTAAAGGATTATATGAGAGTTTATAAATTCTACATAAAAAAAATAATACAATAGTACCAGATAGTATAGTTGGTAGGTAACTGCCTCTCAAAATGCCTACCCAGGTTTAATCTCCAGTACCCTATTTGGTCCCCCAAGTTATTCCATGAATGGTTCTTTAGCAGAAACCATGAATAAGCCCCAAGCACCACTGAGTGTGGCCCAAAAGCCACACACACACACACACACACACACACACACAGATAAAGTATTTGAGCCGGAGATATTATTCAGCAGTTTGACAATTGCCTTGCATGCTCTTTGAATTCATACTTGGATTTGAGTCTCAGCACCACACACAGTCGGAGTCCTGAGCCTAGAGAGAAGTAATCCTTGAGTGCAGAGCCAGGAGTAAACACAGAGACACAGCCTAAAAAGAGCTAAGTGTAGCCCCCAAATAAAACAAAACAAAACAAAACGATTTAATAATGGCAATGTATTATACACAAAAATTCTTCTCTCAGATTGAATGGAAGAAAAGTAGACAAGAACACAGAAATTCAAGCAGAGTTGAATAAGGCCTATGATGTTAATATGCCCAGTTTTTCCAAAATGAATTGTCCTCAAATGTTCTGGAAATGGTTTCATTCGAATTTGGCATTCATCATAGATATCTGTAACTAAAGTGTGAAGCCAGTCAAATATTCCTTTAAATACTTGAGAAGAATTTTATTAGTTTAATTAACAATAATTATGTTATCAAGAAACTGATAGCACAGCCGTAAGGCATTTGTCTTGCATGTAGCCAACCCAGGACAGACCTGAGTTCAATTCCCCGTACCCCGAGCCTGCCAGGAGCGATTTTTTTAAGTACAGAGGCAGGAATAATCCCTAAGCGCTGCAGGTTGTGGCCCAAAGCCCCCACCCACCCCAAAAGAAAAGAATACTGGAATTGGGTCGGAGGGGAGGGACCTTGCCTTGCACACGGCTGACCCTGGTTGGATCTCCAGGATCCATATTTTCCTTTGAGCTGGCCAGTAGTGATTACAGAGTGTAGTCAGTGCAATTGTAACCCCTGTGCACCCTAGGGTGTGGACTCCAAACAAACAAAATACAAAAATAAATGTTGGATTTTATAATTATAAATGAGCATTCCAGGGGTCAGAGAGATAGCATGGAGATAGGGCGTTTGCCTTGCATGCAGAAGGATGATGGTTCAAATCCCCGCATCTCAGATGGTGCCCTGAGCCTGCCAGGAGCAATCCCTGATTGTAGAGCCAGGAGTAACCCCTGAGCGCTTGCCGGGTGTGACCCAAAAACAAAACAAAACAAAACAAATAAAAAGAGCAATCCAAAATTAAAGTTAAAGATGAGAATCCTTAACTAGTTCATACCTATCATTTTTTTAACCTCAGATGTATATAAATGACTTTATATACATTTTTTAAATCCCAATTTTTGGCAGATATATTCATGCAAGAATATTTTCCAGATTTTAGGTTGATAATATAATATGATATTGCACATATTATGATATCTTCATTAGTTAAAAGTACAAATATTTCGTTAAAACATGTTCATTAAAATTAACATAATATAAACATAACCATATTTCTTATCAATTAAGGTCAGATTTGTAATAATTGGTCAGTTTTGCTTTGTTTTCAGGGGTTTGCTAATAGAAATTACTATCAGACAAGACATAAGTCTCATCTAATTTCCTCTGGACAACTCTTATTAGCATTAGGCAAGTCAAACTATATGCTAGAAGAAAATTATTTAAAAATTGAATAGCACAGAATAATAGGACAGCAGGTATGGTGCTTATCTGCATGCAAAAAACTCAGGTTTGATGGTTTCATGAGCCTACCTGGAATGATTTCTGAGAACAGAGCCAGGAGTAACCCCTGAGCACTGCCAGGTGTAGCCCAAAATTAAAAAAAATTTATATACAAAAATTAATATTAATAAGTAAAGATAAATACTATAAGAGTTTAAGGACATTTGACATTAGTTTAACAGCAGTTTTGAAAAAATGAATAGTAGATAATGCTTCTTTTGACATAGAATATATTTTTTTTTTTTTTGGTTTTTGGGTCACACCCGGCTGTGCTCAGGGGTTACTCCTGGCTCCATGCTCAGAAATTGCTCCTGGCAGGCACAGGGGACCATATGGGGCACCGGGATTCGAACCGATGACCTTTTGCATGAAAGGCAAACGCCTTACCTCCATGCTATCTCCCAGGCCCCTTGACATAGAATATTCTAATGTTAGCATCATCTTTCCATATACACGAAGAAGCTGATGACCAAGGGTTCTCTATGCTACACATTACATATTCATTACTTATAACTACTATACATATCAATGCACAATTGCATTTATAATTGTATATTATGAATTTTGTAGACTATGAATTCATTATCAAAGCACATAAAGCATCAGATTAAAATGGCAACAGTATAGTCTACAATCAATTTTCTTTATGAATTATCTGATAATGTATCCTAAATCTATTGACTAATATCACAAAGTATAAATAATTGCCCAAATCATTTAGCTAATAGAGCGTTAAAATAATATGCAAGCAAAATTAAATCAAAGTTGCACAGTGGGCGATGAATAATGAAACAACTGTTTTTCTCACTTTAGAAATTATACAAATTATTTTTGAAATGCAGTGTGGGTAATTTATATGAATTATTATGTCATTGAGACAGTGTAGTCATAATGATTACATCTGCCATTTTCCCAATTTAAAGAAAAGGTACAAAAGTTTAAATTAATTGATCAAAATCCATAGCTCTTTTTATATTATTTGAAATGTATCCATCTTCTATGAAAATTCATTCCAATTATGCTAATAAATATCACAATAAATAGAAGCTTCGATCACCATTCTTTTGTATCATTCTCAAGAAAAAGTTAAGTTACACTAAGATAGTCTTTTGAGTGAGAAATGTCCATTTTACTAGCTAAACAAATGAGAACAAATATCATGGCTCTAGCTAACGTAATAACTATTTTATTTAACATTATTTAAGAATTAATTTAAATATCCTATGTGTCTGGCACTATTTCAATTGCTTCACAAATACAAGCCCATTTTTAACAATTGTCTTTGTAACAATTCTATTTATTACTGAAGACACCACTTTACAGAAATAAAATGAGCACACAAGGTGATTCAGATGGTTTGCCTAAATGGCTATTTGAATAGTCACTTCAAATATTTGAAACTGGCTTCACAAATAGTGCTCCTGGCAACTATACTGTATTTTACATTTTGTATATGAATTTCAATTTTAATTAGAAATATAGTTATAATGCTCACCTTTCAGAAATATGAGGTATAACATCATCTCAACTGTACAAAGATAATATATACCCACAATCCTAAATGCTTTTAAAAGCCAGAAAAAGTTAAAAGTTCATTTTCTTAAAAAAGACCACCTTAAAAAAACAAAGCTTTTTAAAACCTAAAAAGAAAAAGTTTCAGTGTGCACTAAAAAAATGTGTATGAAATCACATGGGAAGAAACACTTTTCTTTCCTAAAGCAAGCACTGTGAGATATTTTAAAACATTACAGAAAACCCACAAAGGACTATTTGCCTTAACATTTCCATTAATATCTCATGGGAGATCCCGCACTGCCTAAATATCAAAGATTATTGTTACAATATACTTTGCAATAAAGTTAAACACTACAATTTGGGCTTTTTAGTAGAAAGAATATATCTAGGCAGTGGAGTTATAGACTCTAAAGAGTTTGAGTAAAGCACCAGAAAATGTGAAATGTTTGTTTATTCTAGTATACTTTATATATATATATATATAAGGTATATATATATTAGGTATATATATTAGGTATATATATTAGGTATATGTACATATACCTAATTTGACTAATGTGGGCCAAGGAGAAGTATCTGAGATGACTTATTGTTCAGTACTTATTGCTCAGAAGATCTAGACTGGCAAGAAATGAGCCAACTAATTAAAATAAACCCACCTGAGCACCCTTTGAAAAAAAAATCAAGATCTTTAGATTTCCAAAATATATGTAGTCTCTGGGTTGAAGATACTTTAACTTGGAAACTTAAAGTATTATTATATTTTTAATAATTTATTTTTAATCATCTTATTGTGCTTTATACAAAACTATATCATTTATAAAATATATATGTGACATAAAACTTATAACTTTCTCACCTTTAAGTGCATAAAATTCCATAACAATGGAATTTTACTGGAAACCTTTACCACAATCTGCCTCCAGAGCTATGTTGTTATCTCCCAACAGAAACTTTGTACCCACTAAACACTTTATCCCCATTATTTTAGCTAGTAATATTCATTTACTTCCCTTCTCCTACATATCTCAGAGTGGTAGGATAATACTTTATCCTTTTGTGTCTGGCTTATTAAATTACTGTATTTTAAGTTTTTTTAAATATTGCACAATGTGCTGGACTTCTATTATATTTCACACTAATATTCCTTTGAATACAGATACCAGATGTTTTAAATTTATATAATACTTTGGTATTATTAATTATTCATTAATTATTCATACTAAATAATTGCTACTTTTGGCTACTAAAATATTTCTAGGAACATGGTATACAAATATCTGTATGAGTCCTTATTTTTTATTTTGGGGGGAGGTTCTATAATCAGAAGCAGAGTTTCTGAATAATATCACAATTCTATATTTAATTTTTTTGGGGGGTCACACCCAGCAGTGCTCAGGGGTTACTCCGGGCTCCATGCTCAGAAATTGCTCCTGGCAGGCATGGGGGACCATATGGGGCACCGGGATTCGAACCGATGACCTTTTGCATGAAAGGCAAATGCCTTACCTCCATGCTATCTCCCAGGCCCCTCTATATTTAATTTTAAGGGACTATTCAACTGTCTTCCCACTAGCCACAACTTTTACAGATCAGCTTTATATAAGAGATGAAACGTACTCTTAATATACTCACCAATACTTTTTACTTTGCAAGTTTTAAAATGCATCACACTGCTCTGTAATTTTTTATTTGATTCTGGGTTTGGGGGACAGAGAATTCCTAATTTTATATCCTCCTACTGCCACATGCTAGCAATGTGAGTTTCCATGAAACAGTCTCTAAAGATTCAATAAGATGAGAAGAGTTCAAACGTTTCTTACATGAATGGCTCACAGCATATGTAACCAATGAAAACAGAGCACATACATTAGAAATAGTATTACATAGGAATAATGGCCTCACCAATAAACCTTCACTAGAAATAGATCAATCTGTCTTATCCTAGGTCATAAGGTACCAGCATTTAACTCAATTTTTTAAAACTTTTGGGGCGGGGGCCACACTCGGTGACGCTCAGGGGTTATGCCTGGCAATGCTCTCAGAAATCGCTCCTGGTTTGGGGGACCATATGGGACTCGAGAGGGATAGAACCACTGTCCTTCCCAGGCTAGTATGGGCAAGGCAGACGCCATATACATCATGTGCTCCAGAAACCTAAATTTTTTTAAAACTTTTAATTGCGTCTTATACATTCCAAACTACACAAGCGTGTAGTTTAACAATTATTATAAAATAATTATTTTACGAATATTAACCAGATTAAATAAATGAACTTTCTTAGCACCTCAAATTCCTGTTACAGCATCCTCCCAATCCCCATAAACATACTCACTATCCTAATTTTTGTGGTAATTACTTCAATTTTTACAATTCATACATATGTATTTTATAAACACCATAATTAAAATTTTTTTACTTTTGGAAGGGTGGGCAGAAGGTGGACCATATGCAGTGGTATTTGGGGGTGACTCCTGGCTTTGTGTTTAGCTTTGTGTTTACTCAAGGTAGTGTTCAGGGGACCATGTACCTGGGACTAAAACAGAAACTATCTCCTAATAAGAAATATTTTCCTTAGAATTTGTAAGAATTCTTAGTCTAGAAGAGAAGTATCTATAAGTTATATAGGTTGCACACACTTTCCATTTTATGGTTTGTTTTATATTTCACTTAATGAAAAATTATGGTAAACATAATTATGCTCTTTTCCATTGATAATTTCTACTGTTCCTATTTTTATCATCTTTGCATACCTAATGGATATAAAATATTCTCCTGTATTATTTTCTAAAATAGTTTATCTCTCACATCTTTATATTTAGTTCATTGGAAAAAGTGTTCACATATCCACTATTAAATATCCAGAAATAATTTAGCCATATGCTGCAAGTTTTATTTGTGATGTTTATATCAATCAGTTTTAAATATTTTCTTATGCAAATTATGATTTAGTCTTTTTTTTTAAGTAGAAGATATTGGATTTCCTTGCCTAACTCCTGAACAAAAACTAAATAAACACAGTAAAATAATGAAAAAAAATCATGTCATTGCTATTTGCAATATACAACCAAATGGCAAGCTTCTTTACTCATAAACAAACACTCAGAAATAAATATGCTGAGGTAGATAAAATAAGTCAAAATATAAATTATCAAATATGTATAGTATTAAGAATAAATAAAATTGACTAGCTGAACATTAACCAAGAAAAATCTTATGTTGGTAATATCACAGTGTCAAAATTTAAAACACTGAAACCTCTAGATTTAGGAAAAAAACTTCTCATAAGCAATTTCAGGCAGAAGAAGGTTATACCTAGCAGTGCCTAGGATTTACTTCTGGCTCTATTCTTCAGGCTTATTCCTGCCAAGTATCAAATCTGGTTGGCTACAAATAAGACAAGCACCTTACCACTGTACTATTTCTTGAATGCTGGGAGACAAGATTTAAGTGTTTTAATATTCTTTTAAAAATATGACTTTTTATATTTATTAATCTTATCTTAATGCATGTGTTCAGAAAAATACTCTATTTGTAAAGTGATATCATAGTAGGTAAGGTGCTTGCAATGTCCATGACCAATATGGGTATAATCTCGGCGCTCCATAGCCCAGGGCACCACTGGAGATGGCTCAAACTGGACCCCTCAGAAAACAAATTCTTCTTATTTCAACTTTCTGAGATTTATTGATGAGTGATTCATTAATCCACTACTGCTTGCCTTTTTAACATTTCTGGTGTTCTTGTGTGTTATATACTAAAGCAATAGGTTTTCTATATTATATACGCCCATTAATAATGTTATTAAATTTTTAGAATCTGATTCATTTGAGAATTACAACTATATACTTTGTTCTATAGCCATAGATGTGTACTTTTTCCCTTATAATTCTATCAGCCTTGCTTTGCTTAACATCTTGAATATTAATATTTCTACAGATTTATAATTTTATCAAAACCCCATCTTTGGTGGACTTTGAATAAGTATAGTTTTTCTTTTGTGGTTCTATCAAAAGCATCACTCATTATAAGTACTTAATAAATGTACCTGATTAACTTCCTGGTATCTTTCAGCATATGTTTAATATTTTGTCCCGGTTTTCTAGTTGTTGTCAAAAGGATTAGTCCAAATACCTAATGCTTCATTTCCAGAGAGCAGAAGTTCTAACAATAGTTTAAATATATATTTGAAGTCTTATGAAACAATCTTATATGGAAGTTCGGAACGTAAAAATCAGCAAAGAGAGATTGTAAAGTATTTGGAGATTAGGCTTATTTTTAAATAAGCCTAGTTAAGTAAAATACTGAGATAATCCAGAAAAAAATAAACCAGCATCCTGGGCACTATATATAGAATAACTAACCACATGTATTTATTTGTTAGCTCTATCTGCTTAGTTATGAGTAAACTATTTTGAAAAATTGCTCTACGCTTGATATAAATTTTTTTCAGGGATTGCAATGTTGAAGGTCACTAAATTATGGCCCAGGGGAGCCAGAATGCTTGACTTGCATGTGTTAAGGCTAAATTCAATCCCTGGTACCAGAAATGGCCCCCAGAGTACTGCCAGAGTAAGCCCTGCATATAGAGATAAGAGAAAACCCTGAGGATAGCCCCCAAATTGAAAATAAACAAATAAGGCCCATGTACCATAACACTTACTTTATTTTTAATTTCTCTTCATTTTTCCATGTTTTTTTAATTAATGACTCATTATTTTGAGTTTAAATATTAAAATACTGGGAGGAAATCTATCTCTCCAGAATTTCTGTAGTGAGGAACTTCCACCAGGGTGATATTCCTTGTCTCTTACTAGAAGTGAGTTATCTGGTGTGAGTTTAAAAGAAGGAATCACCAGGAATGCTTGAATTGGCCCCTTTCTCTTTTTGATCTGTCAATCTAAAGAAAAACTTCCTCCAACAAAGACTAAAAGAACTACATAGGGTGGAGTAAGTGAAATTTTGAGTTGGTCCTTGACTACATGAATGCACTCACTAATTGTGAAAGTCAATCTTAGAAAACTCTAATAATGGGACTTGTATTTTGCTCGATACCCTGTAGTTTTTGCACTAATGAGGCAAGTTCTATAATCTTTTGTCAGACTCTCAAATGGTTTTTGAACTTGTAAAGAAAGGGAGATGAGTTT
>PVKC010031678.1:0-14448 GCA_004027635.1 Crocidura indochinensis | reverse complement strand
TCCAAAAAAAAAAAACAAACAAAAAAAAAAACAAACAAAAAAGAAAGTTAAGAACAAGTATTAGTAGTTGGAGCTGGAGAAATAGGTTGAAACTTTGGAAAGTAGGTTAACATTATTTAATCTTTATATCTGTGTTCAGAAGTTCTTCAATCACAGCCCTCAGCTATTGCCAACTGTTCTTTCATCAAATAGTAATAAAAAATATATGTTCTTATAGCAAAGCTTATAGGCATGTTGACTGTACCTTGTGAGCATTGATGGACTAGGACTTCCATATCTGAGCACTTTCTCTTTGAGCAGCTTGTTTTCCTAGCCCCTGAGTGTTCCTAGTTCCAAGGGATGAGTGGATGAACTTGGAGAAGGAATACAAAGTTCCTGGCCTGGTTTCCACCTGCTCTGCTGATGAAACCTGAGAGTTGATTCATTCATTCTGCCCTCTAGGCTATCAGCTATCTAGGATGCAGGTTGTACCAGTCCCAGGGCATACAGCTCAGATGTAGTCAGAAAGTTACTTCCCTTAAAATTTAGTATTACTTTGTAATAGTAAACTAGCTATATAATTCATATTTTTAAATTCCTTGTTACTTTGTTCTTCTCTTTTATATGTTATTTTTATTTATTTTTTTGCTTTTTGGACCACACCTGGTGATGCTCAGGGGTTATTCCTGGCTATGCACTCAGAAGTCGTCCCTGGCTTGAGGGAACATTTGGGATGCCAGGGGATTGAACTGCGGTCCGTCCTAGTTTAGTGCATGCAATGCAAAAGCCCTATCGCCTACGCCACCGCTCCGGCCCCTTTTTTTGTATGTTATTTTGTTCTTTTTTATACATCTCTTTCGCTCACCTTTTTATTTTCTTTTTCGTGAAGTGGTCTAGTGCTGCACAACTTTTGTTTAGTTTGTTGGCACAGATAGATATTAATATCTAGATTTAATTTGTTTATCTGTATCTTAACTCATGTGATGCCATCCTTGGGCCATTCCTTGAAAATGGAATAGAAAGGTCTTCTCTACATATGGAGGTACTCATTTTCTTTTCTGCAGTTGTAATTGGCTTCTGTTCAAGGAGTAGAATTTAAAGGGGAGACTAGCAGTCATTATTGGTCTCATCATCATACATTATTCAGATTTTACAATACACTTTGTAAAGAGTGCTTTATGTCCACTGTTAATTTTCAAATCAGTCCTGAAAGTCCTAAAGATAGGAAGGCTGAAATTGTGGTAGGTAAAAGAACCTCTGACCATTTGTGGAAATTTGGAAAATTTAGTGGCAGGGCTGGAATAGGCTTCATTCAAGTCCTTTTGTGAATATTCGGAAAATTTAGTGGCATACCTGGAAGGGGAGTCGTTTGAATCTATATTTTGACCCTCGCTATCATAAGAAACCGAATGTCGGACCTGTGATAGAATAAAATATTAGGGACTGCAGAGAGTACAGGGGTTAAGGTGTTTGCCTTGCATGCTGTTGATCCTGGTTCAGTCCCCAACACCCCTTAGACCCCTGAGCACTTCTTTGAGGGATCCCCAACTGCAGAGCCAGGAGTAGCCCCAGAACATTGTTGGGTGTTGCTCAAAACTTGAAAAAAATAACAGTAACATAAATTAATGTGCATCAGATTGTTCTTTGTTTTGCTCGATTCTGAATGAGAAATACTTTGCCTGGGCGTTCATGGGTAGGTACATTAGTATGTGATAGAAAAATACTCATTTCCCATTTGTCTGTAGGTAGCCTATTCTTTACGTAGGGCTTACTGATTTTCAAAGAAGATGAAAGACTCACTAGGTGATGTCTCATAATTGGATTTTTTTCCAAGGACAACTCACAAATAATGTCCTGGGGATGGAAGTACCAATTTATTAAATATTGAGATATCAAATGAATAAATACAGGAGTAAATAAATAATACAGGAGTCCTATAATCCCCTAAGCAATTTGCAGTCTGGTCCACTGAAAATGTTACAGTAAACAGTTTGAAATAAGATTTGATATTAAAGTATTTAGTGCAGGGTAGAACACTTGTCTTGCAAGCAGCTGATCTGGGTTCAATCCTTGGTGTCCCATATAGTCCCCTGAGCTTTACCAGAAGTGATCCCTGAGCATAGATCCAGGAGTAAGCTCTGAGTCATCCCAAAGTGAGAGATACCACCCTCAGCCCCAGCTATATAGCCTTAGCTATAGTAGTCTCAGATCTAATTAGGTGGGCTTTGTTTGCTTAAAGATGGTAGAGTGCTAGGGCGCACTAAATGATTTCTGAAAAGTGGGGTGTAGGTAAAGTAAATTAGGGAACCTCTGATTTAGTCTGACTTGGGAAAGAAACTTTGTTTCTTTTTGCTGATGACTGACTCTGGAGGGATGTGTAACTTACTGATGAGGAATAGCGTTTCTCCTGACTATACTGGAGTGCACTGTCAGCTAGTACAGTTATCAGGTGTGTGTAGTAACAGCTTTCTGTAGTAACGTGTGTGTGGTCATGCTTTCTGTAGTAACTGCACAGTTGCCTTTACACAGAATGGCTGCTTACTGCTCCCTTTGACCATCTCAGTGGTGTCAAGAGGTGTATGACAGCGCCCCCTTACAACACACACATCTGCACTCAGGCATAAATTAGGGAAATAAAATCATACCTTTTTTTTTTAGAATGCCAGCAAATTTTAAGTGAGGACTCATAATCTTTTTTTCTAGTTGTGTTCCATATTAAATTCTAGATATTGTCAGTTTACTTAATATACTTTACTTTGGGGGGAGGGACTGGCCATACTTAGAGGTGCTCAGTGGCTATTCCTGGCTTTCTTCTCAGTATATATTACTGTTAGTGCTTGGTGGTGGTGGTGGTGTTGGTGTGGGAATGATCATAATGCAGTTATGGGGATTGAACTGGGGGTCCACCCCCTGGAAGCCCCTTAACCCCTGTCCCCCTGTCCTCTCTCTCTGGCCAGTATTGGTTTCTTGCTGCTGTGTAACAAACTGAGCAATTTCAAACAATACCCATTTAGCAATTCACAGTTTCAGTGGTGAGATATGCAGCCTGAATAGTGTGGCTTCGTCCTGAGAGTGTTCTGACATCAAAGTTTCCATCATCTGAACTCGTTTGTGTGTATGGGTTCTGGGGAAAACCTGTTTCCAAGCTCATTCAAGTTGTTGGCAGAATTGAGTTCTTTGCAATTGCATGGTTGAGATCCCTGAGATTTTTTGCTGGTTCTCAGCTCCTCAAAGCTGTCTTTGATCCTGGCCTTTTGGCTTCTCCATATTCATGCCAGAAATCCTTGTCACTTTGATCTCTAGCCCAAATTTAAAAGGATCATGTAATTGGGTCTGGCGCAGGCAGGTTATTTTGCTTATTTAGAAAGTTACCACATCTAGCACCCCTCAGTGTGGCCCTGGTGATACCCTGAGGATTGCAGAGCCCAAGCACCACTGGAACTGACCACCTTTGGAGTCACCCTGTTTTATAAAAAGACCCTATAGAATAAGAATTTTTTATCCCCTATTTTATTTATTATTATTATTATTATTATTATTATTACTATTTTGGTTTTTGGGTCACACCCGGCAGTGCTTAGGGGTTACTCCTGGCTTTATGCTCAGAAATTGCTTCTGGCAGGCACGGGGACCATATGGGGCACCGGGATTCGAACTGATGACCTTTTGCATGAAAGGCAAATGCCTTACCTCCATGCTATCTCCCGGGCCCCATATTTTATTTTATTTATTTATTTTTATTTCATTTGCTTTTTGGTTTGAGGGCTATATCCTGTGTCATCTACATTTTTTTTAAAAATAAAACATTTTATGTTCTGGGGTTCATAGAGCTAGTAGTACAGTGGATATGGAATTTGTCTTGCTTGCAGCTGATAGAGATTTGATTGTTGGCACCACATAGGGTCCTAGCCAGGAGTGATTCCTTAGGTGAAGAGTCAGAAGCACCCTGAGCATCTCTAGTGTGGCCTAGAAATCCTTGCAGTGCTCAGGGGTTGCTTCTGGGTCTGCACTCAGAAATTGCTCCTGGCAGGCTCTGGGGATAATATAGGATGCTGGGATTCAAACCACTGTCTATCCTGGATTTATTGCATGCAAGGCAAATGCCCTACCGCTGTGCTATCTCTCCGGCCCCTATATATACTTTTAAAATATGTGTATGTATATATATATATATATATATGTATTTTATGCTGTTAATTAATGTTGGCCAAAAAAATAAAAGGATTATAAAAGTTGAGCCACACACAGAAATCGAGATTGTGGCAATAAATTGCCATAGCTAGATGGAAATGCTTTGGAGTCAGTTCACCTTCATAGCTCTTAGTATTTATGGAGCCTTTAGGAGGATGTCAGTGGATATACCAAGAATGAACGAGTCTCAGAGAACATAGAGCTCGCTTCTCTTGAGCATCTGAAAAACTGCAGCAAGGGCTCATACTTAGTGGACGCCCAGCAGGAACCTGGCTGGAGGAGTACACTGGACTGGATTTTCTGCTCTTGTGAATAAATCAGAACAGAAAAATTCTGTGGCATGGAATGAATGTCGTTGCATTGTTTTTATATGATGCCCTTTCCCCAAGGCCCCATATCTCATATTAATAGCTTTTCTTAGATGTATGATAGTTTTCAGCTGTTCGTGTTTACAACTGAGGAACTGGAAAACTGATGAGAAACTTTGGATGTCTCCATGGTTTGTTTTTTTTGGTGATGTTCGGTGATGTTCAGGACTTATTCCTGGCTCTTCACTCAGGAATCACTTCTGATGAGACTTGGTCCTTATGTAGTTCTTGGAATCATATATGGGTCGACCATGTGCAAGGCAAGCAACCTATCCGCTGTACTATCCCTCTAGTGCCTGTCTCGGTTTATAAGTTGTGTGCTATATACTCCAAGACAATCCTAGACAGCAAAAATATAATTTGGGGGGCCGGGCGGTGGCGCTGGAGCTAAGGTGCCTGCGCTAACCTAGGACGGACCGCGGTTCGATCCCCCGGTTCCCCATATGGTCCCCCGTGCCTGCCAGGAGCGACTTCTGAGCGAATAGCTAGGAGTAACCCCTGAGCGTCACCGGGTGTGGCCCAAAAACCAAATATATATATATATATATATATATATATAATTTGGGTAGCATATAATTTTGTTTATATTTCTGTTAGTTTTATTAAAAGAGGCAAAAAGACCCATGTGAAATTAACTTTAATATAATTTATTGGGGCTGGAGCAATAGTGCAGCAGTAAGGCATTTGCCTTCATGCGGTTGATCGAGGATAGACCTCGGTTCGATCCCCAGTGTCCTATATGGCCCCCCGAACCAGGAACAATTTCTGAGCGCATAACCAGGAGTAACCTTTGAGCGTCATCGGGTGTGGCCTCAAACCAAAAAAAATGTATAATTTATTTAATTCAGCATCTCATATACTCTAATATGCAATAAATATGAAAGGTAAGATAGTTTGTTATCTTCATATTACTTACTGAACTCCAATGTGTATTTTACATTTATACATGTGTGCATATTCAGATGCTAAAGTCTCTCATAAAGTGCAGTTTTATAAAATTAAAGTTTTTTTTTTTTTTCGGGCCATACCCGGTGATGCTCAGGGGTTACTCCTGGCTATGTACTCAGAAACCACTCCTGGCTTGGGGGACCATATGGGAGACCAGGGTATTGAACCGAGGTCCGTCCTAGGCAGGCAGGTACCTTACCTCCAGCGCCACCGCCCAACCCCTAAATTGTAAAGTTAATAAAGATTCACTCATGCCTGTTGTTCCAAGCACACTACCGTATTTTCCGGCGTATAAGATGACTGGGCATATATGATGACCCCTAATTCCCTAATTTTACAGTTAAAAGGTAGGTTTAGGCCTAGTATAAGACAGAACGTACCTGTGCTGCAACTGTATGTACCACAATGAGCCAATCACAACAAGCAAAGGTTCAAAGGTTACACTGTAATAGACTTCCTCGCTGACTCTGGCTTTTTACAGTGTAGCTTCGGGTACAGAACACTGTCTAATTTGCATGCATCAAAAGCCTGCTTAGATTGGCTGAGTTATAGAGACTGTCTGAGCAGCCTTTCGGTTATTGGTGCAGGATCGAGTTGGAAAATTTGTTTAGCGGCATATACTTGGGATATACTCGGCGTATAAGACTACCCCCGATTTTTGGTTGTCTTTCGTTTCAAAAGTCATCTTATATGTCGGAAAATACGGTAACTTTTTGTCTGTCTGCTCTCAAGAGTTATTCCTGGCTTTGTGCTCAGAAATTGCTCCTGGCAGGTTTGGAGGATCCTATGGAATGCCAGGATTGAACCCAGATTAGCTGTGTGCAAGGCGTATTCCCTACCCACCATGTTATCGCTTTTGCCACCTAATACTTTAATGACAGTAAATAATGCATTCTTGAATTTAAATTTTGGTAAAATTACAAATTCCTTCCTAGTCATACATTCCACATTATAAGTACTTAATGAGGGAGCCGGGCAGTGGCGCTGGAGGTAACGTGCCTGCTGCCTTACCTGCGCTATCCTAGGACGGACCACGGTTCGATCCCCCGGTTCCCATATGGTCCCCCGTGCCTGCCAGGAGCGACTTCTGAGCGCATAGCCAGGAGTAACCCCTGAGCATCACTGGGTGTGGCCCCCCCAAAAAAAAGTACTTAATGGGGGGTGGGTTTGGAATGATAGTACAGTGGGTAGGGCAGTTACCTTGCATGTGGCTAATCTGGGTTTAATCTCTAGCACCCCAACAGTCCCTTGAGCACTGCCAGAAGTGATTCCTGAGCACAGAGTAACCTCAGCATTATTAGGTGTGGCACACCCCTCTTCCCCCCAAAAGAAGCAGCAGAAGTGCTTACTGATTATGTGTGACTGTTATATTGGACTGCAAAGCTCTGTTGGTGACTGTGAGTAGCTTTTGGTTGGTTTTGATACCCTGAAGAAGACACCTTTCATGCTTTCTCAAGTTCTAGGCTACTGTGATCTATAAACTAGATGGTGGAACTTTCTAGGTGTCTTAGCATATAGATCATAGATTTACTTTTCATTTTATTTATTTATTTTATTATTTTGCTTTTTGCGTCACACCCTATGATGCTCAGGGGTTACTACTGGCTATGTGCTCAGAAATGGCTCCTGGCTCGGGGACCATATGGAACACTGGGGGATCGAACCAAGGTCCTTCTTAGATTGGCCGTGTGCAAGGCAAACGTCCTACCACTGTGCAATCGCTCCGGCCCCTCATTTTATTTTGCTTTTAAAAGAAACCCTACCTACAATTTTTCCTGACATTCCACAGTCCAGAGATCCCTTCCATCCCTCCAGCCCTATCCCTTTACCTTATTCTTGCTGTTTGGGGATACTCTAGACACTCTACTTGGGAGTCACTTCCCAAAGTTCTTGAGAACCATGCTGTGATGCTGTGCCTGTGATTGAATGTGGGCCTTCTTCATGCAAAGGATATGCTCTGCTCACTGTGCTATCTCTCTGTACCCCCTTCTGGCCCTGCAAACCCCCCCCCCCCCATTTTACCCTCTTATAAGAATAAGCTTTTTTGTTGTTGTTTGGTTTTGGGCCACATCTGGCAGTGCTCAGGGATTACTTCTAACCTTGTGCTCAAAAGTTACTCCTGGCAGGCTCAGGGGACCATAGAGATGCCGGGGATTGAACCCATATCTACCATGTGCAATTGCTCCAGTACAGAATAAACTTTTTTAAAGAAGAAACTTTAATCTTCTAGGGGCTGGAGCCATAGTACAGTGGTTAAGGTGCTTACCTTGCATGTGGCTAACCGGTTTGATCCCTGGCACCCTGGATCCTGCCAGGAGTGATTCCTCAGTGCAGAGTCAGGAGTAAGCCCAGTTCTTTCTTTAGCTTGTCCAACTTTGTTGATTTCTTTTTGTTGCTGTTTTTTGTTTTTGGGCCACACCTGGCAGCATGCAATGATTACTCCTGGCTCTTCTTGCTCCTGGCCGGCTTGGGGGACCATATGGGATGCTGGGAATCAAACCCGGGTTCGTCCTTGATCTGCCTCGCATGCAAGGCAAATGCCCTACCCGCTGTGTTATTGCTCCGGCCCCAACTTAGTTGTTCTTATGATTCCCTATTCCCCACCCCCACTTTTAAATGTTGCTTTTTGTAGATTGGAGAGGTTTCAGGAAATAAGGTGCTCTGTTCCAGTACTATTGGACCTGGAAGCACCTGTTCTTTTGTATTTATGAACCAGATTTTTATTTTCTCTCCTTTTGGTTTGGGTCACAACATGCTGCTTAGTGCTTACTCCTGGCTCTTGGTCAGGGATTACATGGTCCTTGGATGAACTGTGTTGTCAGGGATCAGGAATCAAAATGGGGTTGACTTAACCTCTGTGCTATCTATCTGGCCTTGGCATCTATATTTGTAGGAAAGGTTTTTGTTTTAGAAGAAAGGGGATAGGAAGATTAAATATGTATGTTAGGCTGAGATACTAAAAAACTGACGGAAGAAAATTAGTGGCGGGGCGGTGAGGTGGTGCTAGAGCACCTTGCAAGCTCTAGCCAAGAAAGGACCGCGGTTTGATCCCCCGACATCCATGTCGTCCCCCCAAGCCAGGGGCAATTTCTGAGCACTTAGCCTGGAGTAACCCCTGAGCATCAAATGGGTGTGGCCTGAAAAAACAAACAAAAAAAACAACTACAAAAAAGAAAATTAGTGGCAATCAAGGGGAATGATGACTATAGAAGGATTCAAAAATAGGGGGATTAGAAATTTTATGAAACAGCTTGGTCATCTGAAGCTTGAGGTACTTCCAGTGGTATTTATTTTCCTGAACTACACTATTAATTTTAATTTCTCATGATATAGGAAACTGGTGAAAAGCACCCCCCCCCCAAAAAAAAAACAGCACGATTTACTGTTTGTAAGCACAATCTAGTAGGCTTATTAAGGTAAAACCCACATGGATTAAATTAATACATCCTCAATATACTATAGCAACAGGTTCATTTCAATAATTGAATTGAGCTTGCTGTTTGAATTGTATTGAATTCTGAAGCAGAATTTAATCTATACATACTTATTTTGCTGGCAGTTGCTGCCCTCTGTTGGTCTACTTGCGAAATTACAACCATAATCCCGCTAGGATAACTTGACTTCTTTTCCCAAATTGAATGCTAAAACATGGATACTTGTTTGTTTGTTTGTTTGTTTTTGGGCCACACCCGGTGACACATAGGGTTTACTCCTGGTTCTGTGCTCAAAAATTGCTCCTAGCAGCGTCTGGGGGCTATATGGGATGCCAGGAATCAAATCCAGGTCTGTCCTGGGCTGGCCCTGTGCAAGGCAAACACCCTACTGCTGTGCTTTCTCTCCAGCCCCAACATCGATACTTTTTTAAAAGAATTCTTTCTAATGATATCTCAAGAAAAGCAAGAGAAACCCTTATCTTCTATTTGTTTGTTTGTTTGGGGTCCACACCTGCCAGCACTGGTTTCTCCAGGTTCTACACTCAGATATTTTTCCTGGCAGATATAAGGGATTCCAGGGTTTAAACCCAGGCTAGCTGTGTACAAGGCAAACACCCTACCTGCTATGCTATCGCTCCAGCCTGTATCTTCTTTGTTTTGAAATATGTTTACTTTTGCATCTAAGGACAAGAATTACTGAACATTAACTAGTAAAGACTGGATGGTTTGGAGAATGTAGATTTGGAGCTTAGAATATGGAGAATGGCATTCCATACCCATCTCACCACTAATCATGTGATCTCTATAATTTACCTGTCTGGGCTTCAGTTTCTTCATTGATAAAATGAAGGAGTGTTGAGGTCGGAGTGATAACACAGTAGTAGGGCAATTGCCTTGCACACAACAGACCCAGAATGGACCTGGGTTTGATTCCCAGAAGCCTATATGGTCCCCCTCGTCTGCCAGGAGTGATTTCTGAGCGCAAAGCTAGGAGTAAACTCCTGAGCATCACCAGTGTGGCCCAAAAACCATACATACATAAATAAATAAAAATAAAAAATGAAGGGGTAGAATAATTTGTGGTTTCTTGAGGTTTTGATATTTAGAAGACCTGCCCCACTATGGTATTTGCTCATAGAAAATGCAATGACTAAGAGTCAGGTGCTATGTTGAAGCAAATTAAGTGTGGAAAAGGGTAGCAGAAACAGACAATCAAAAGAATTTTAATCTACACTACTACCGAGACTCTTGACTACTTTTAGAAACACTGGGGAGACACCTGTCCAATTAGAGGAGGGGAGGGAGGCATCGTCCAGATTTGCTGGATTAACCCTGGCAAGAGACCAAGGCAAGAAAGCAGCAGCCTTAGGTAGCAGTAAGATGGCATGATATGTTGGTGAACTGCACGAGTTCAGTCAGGATGCCCAAATGACAGGTCTGTTTATGTTCTTTGTGGGGTCTACACCTGGCAGCACTCAGAAGTTATTACTGGCTCTATGCTTAGAAATTACTCCTGGCAGGCTTGGCGGACTACATGGGATGCCAGTTATTAAACCAGGGTTGGTTGCGTGCAAAATAAACACCCTACCTGTTGTGCTATTGCTCCTGCCCTGCCAATGACAGAATTTGATATAGACTGGAGTGATACCTCAGCAGTAGGATGTTTGCCTTACACACAGCTGGCTCAGGATGGACTCTGGTTCGATCCCCGGCATCCCATATTGTCCCCCAAACCTGCCAGGAGTAATTTCTCTGTGCAGAGCTAGGAGTAACTCCTGACTGCCACTGGGTGTTGTCCCACCAACAAAACAAAACCAAAAAAGAATTTGAGCTAGAGGAGTGTGTGTGTGTGTGTGTGTGTGTGTGTGTGTGTGTGTTACAGGAGTAAGGAGGTCCTCCTAAGTCACATGAAGGAGGCTTGAGGGCCACTCTTCTATAGTGCTTGGCCTGGCCATGCAGGCTTGATGCTTTAGTGCTTGGGCCTAGTAGTGCCAGGGAATAAAGCTTGGGGTATACACTCCAACTCATGAGGAATTTTTTTCAGTTCAAGATGTAGGATTTATTGAGAAAGGAGTCTAAGGAAAGGAGTCCAAGGAGTCGGGAATGTCATATATATTACGGAATTTAGATTTAACTTAAAGACAATTTGGAACTGTTAATGAGGTTTTAATGGGAGAAATAGCATGTACAGCTTGGCATTTTAGAAAGTGTACTGGGATTATACTATGAAGAATGGATTTAGTGTAGGGTAGATGAAACTGAAGGCATGGAGATCAGTTTGGAGGTTCATACAATAAAGGAAGGAGGCAATAAAGCCATGAATTTAATGATACTTGCGTTGATCAGAGATTTGTAAATCATTGGTCTGTAACTAGAAAGGGTGGTTTCCTTTTCTTATCTTGATGCACAAGAATGAATAATTCATCTCTCTGATTCACTGGGCCTAGATCTATGCCTGTATTTAGTTTGGAATAAAAGGTTCTGGAAGTAGTTGTTAGCTGAGTTATTTAACCTTGCATGGTAACCTAAGCTGTACACGCAGTCCTTTTATAGTTTCACCTTAGTTTCATTTGATATAAGTGGTGACAGAAGAATTTTCAACCTTTGTGTGTTGCTTTCTCATTCTCCTTTTGCTCCCTAGCAAGCTGCCTCACAAAACAGCTGTAAATTCCTTTGACACTGAGCTAAATATGGTTTCAGGTGAGTGATTAACACTCATTGTGCAGATGCAGCCAGCCTATCACTGGACTGTGAAAGAGGGCAAAGTTATGCTTCAGAGTTCACAGCAGATTTAACTGAACTCTGACACAGGGAACACTAACATGATTATACACTTTTTTTCCTGCTAGGAAAAAAAAGTGCTTACTAAAACTGTGGCAGGAACAGAAGTAGTTTTGGCCTACTTGAGTAAGACTAGTAAGAACACTTGTACTCTTTTAAGAATGTTGACAAAATGAAATGGATGAAGTATGACAAAGATAAATTTCCCATACCTGCTACTTCAGACTTAGTTCTTTTGTAAAGTGTATCCAGGGGCAGGGAGATAGCTCAAAGGGCTGGAGCATATGGGAAGCCCAAGGTTTGATAACCTAGATTACATGGTCAGTTGTATTGCTCTGGGAGTAGCACCTGAGCACCATCAGATGGTCCAAAAGCCAAAAAGGAGAAGAATTTGGCCAGGGAAAGGGTTCAAAGTATGGGAACACAGGCTTTGTCTTTGGGAGTTCAGATGTTTGATACCTGGCACAGCATGTTTCCCTCAACACTCTCAGGAGTTACTCGTGAGTGTTCTCCCAAGAGTAGACCTTACAGATTTGGCCCCAGAAACACAAACTATGAAATAAAAGTATTAAAAAGCATTTACAGAAGAGAACATAAAACATAAATGACGCCCATGTAGCCATCTACCATCCATGTCCCCAAATAGCAGCATCTCAGAAGCATTATCTCAGGGCTCAAGTGATAGTAGAGCTAACCTTGCATATAGCTGACCTGGCTTCAATCCCTGGCACCCAATATGGCCCAAAACCAACCAGTAGTGATTCCTACTGGTGCATAGAGCATAGAGCCAGGAGTAAGTCGTGGGCATTGATTGTGGCCTAAAATCAAAACAAGAAAAGCCTTCTTATTCTCTGGCAGGCTCGGGGGACCATATGGGATGCCGGGATTTGAACCACAGTCCTTCTGCATGCAAGACAAACCTTGCATGCCTTACCTTCATGCTGTCTCTCCAGCCAGCCCCCAGCCTTCTTATTTATCACAGCCAGTTCCTCTTAATAATTATTTGTATAATTATCTTTCAGATAGTAAATTGACACACAAATGTTCTGCTACATATGTTCAAATTTTGGCAAGGGAGAGGTATAGAAAATGATGAGTTGAGTTGTAGTGGGTGGGCTTTTAACTTATTAGATATTAACACTTCCCTAGAGTCACCATAGCAATTTACATTGCCACCAAACATTTGTGAGAGCTTCTGTTACTCTACAACTAGACAGATTGGAATTTTTTTTTTTTTGCCAATCTTGAGAACAAGATGGACAAAATGATAAATCTTGGTATTTTGATTTGCATTTTCTTGTTTACTAATAAGGCAGGGCACATTTCTTAAGTTTATGGGTCATCAGATTTAGTCTTCTCAATTCTTAACTCTTCCCCTTCCCCACCCCTAAAGGGTCTTATGTGAGTCATCTCAGAACTCTTCCTGCTCCTTCCCAAAGAGAATGTGCTAAGAAATAGATTGACCGAAATCTTTTAGCATGTGAGAAGTATCTTCAATTCTTTTGACTTATTTTCTCATCTTTATTCTACCCCACTCCTCAAACCCTCCTGGTGTTTGGTGTTTGGGAGGAATTTTTTGCATATCACTGATTTTCTTTTTAAAAATGGAGTTATAGTTATGTAAGATTGTTATAATAGTATTCAAGTATATGGTAATGTACCAAGTTACTGCACTCCACCACCACCAAAAGCCCACAACCCTCCATCATTGCCCTATATCTAGTCATCATTAGATGTCTCTAATTTGGTATTCTCCCTCCCTCCTGCTAGTACATGATAATCATGTACCTGGGTTTATCAATGTTCAACATTGTCTTTTCATTTTTTTGTCTCTTTGTATTCTACAAATGAGTGATATCATCTGGTATTTGTTCTCCCTTGGACTTAGTTTGCTCAATATGATACCCTCTAGTTCCACCATTGTTACAGTCAATTACTTGATTTCATTTTTTCTTAAAACTACATAGCATTCGAATGTGGATATCTGCCACAACTTCTTCATTCATTCATCTGTTGTTTCTATATCTGGCTATTGTACTGAGTGCTCCAATCTTTCTTCTGTTCTTTTTCCTGTTTCTTAGACTCTGAAGCGGCTCATGGCAGATGAGGTAAGAAAACTTTGGTATATGCATGATCACTCTCATTTCCTACACTAAAATATTTACCTGTTGTAACTCTAATTTTCTCTAACTTGTAATAATGATGTGGGTTCTATTCTCAACATCCCAAAGCACTTTCCTAACTCTTTAATCTGTTAGGCCCTTTGCATGCATTCATTTTTCTAGCATTCTCTTTGGTTTCTAAGTTCCACGTGCTTTTTTTTTTTTTTTTTTTTAATAAATGCTCTGGATGCATCTCATTACTTGAAGTCTTGCTATGCATGTTTATAAGTATTTGATGTTATTCTCAAACAGTTTAAACTGCAGCTTATTGATGACTCTTTGTAATCTGTATTTAGGGTTTAAGAAATAGTATTTGAGCATTTGTTTGGCAGAAAGATGGTATATATGGCCAGGGATGTAGCTGAGTAATAGAGCTTAGTTTTAGTTTCCAGCACTGCAAAAGAATAACAAACAACAACAAAAACCATAACAGAAGTGCTATGAAATATATAAAATGAGGGGCCCGGGAGATAGCATGGAGGTAAGGTGTTTGTCTTTCATGCAAAAGGTCATCGGTTCAAATCCCGGTGCCCCATATGGTCCCCCGTGCCTGCCAGGAGCGATTTCTGAGCATGGAGCCAGGAG
>PVKC010031677.1:0-14365 GCA_004027635.1 Crocidura indochinensis | reverse complement strand
AACTGGATGCTGAAAATGGATAAGTGACATGTATGGTACCCTTTAATTAACAATATTGCAAACCATGATGTCATAAAGGAAATTTCGCAAACCTCAGTGTCATAAAGGAAAAGAGAGATAGAGAGAAAAAAAGCAAAATGACTTCCCCTGACATAGGCAGAGGAGGGTGAAGGGGAAGGAAACAGGGGACATTGGTGGTGGGGAAAGTGCACTGGTGAAGGATGGTGTACATTCTATGATTGAAACACAAGTATGAATAATTTTGTAACAAATATGCTGAAATAAAAATATTTTTAAAATAAAATAAAAAAAACAAAAAAAAGAAAACTAAACAATTTTAGTTCCAAATAGATTGTTTACTAGTGTTCTTTAATTAAAAATAACTTCCTGGGACTAGAGTGATAGCATATCAATAGGGCATTTGCCTTGCACACAGCCGACCCACAATAAGCCTGGGTCTGATTCCTGGCATCCCATATGGTCCCCCAAGCCTGCCAGGAACCTTTTCTGAGTGGCTCATTTCTGAGCCAGGAGATCTCCTGAGTGCCACTGGTTGTGGCCCAAAAAAACAAAAGTATAAATAAATTAATAAATAAAAATAATTTCCCTCTTAAAGTTTCCTGTTTCTCAAAAAAAAAAAGTTTATATTCACTTTTACTTACAAGTTACTACTGGTACTAGAAGGTAACCTTCCAATGGTGCTAGTGACAGTGGCTAGAAGCATCTGAGAATACATTTTACAGAGGAGCAGGAAGTTTGTTTTAACAGTATTATTCAGTTATATTGGGAAGAGAGACAAAGAATGTTTTTACTGGACTTTTCAGAACGATTTAGCTTTAGTTTCTCTGCTGTGGACTTGCCCCCCATTCTCTAGACTTCCCCAGAGAACTATTTCTACAAAAGTTTGGCACTTGCAGTCCTCGAGACTTAGATTCCTTCAATATTCATGTTTTTCCACTGCCTAATGAAATTAAACAGACGCTTAGAGAATATACCAGGCTCAACAGGCAAAAACTAAGTGGGGGTTGGGAAACGCTGAACCAGACAAAGACAGGCCCAGATCCTACTATACAACTTTCATCTGCTGTAGGTTCAGAGAGAAAAAAAATACATAAACTGAATTTTAGCTAGAATAAAATTTTTTTTGGGGGGGGGTCACACCCAGCAGTGCTCAGGGGTTACTCCTGGCTCCATGCTCAGAAATTGCTCCTGGCAGGCACGGGGGACCATATGGGGCACTGGGATTTGAACCGATGACCTTTTGCATGAAAGGCAAATGCCTTACCTCCATGCTATCTCCTGGGCCCCTAGAATAAGATTGATGCAGAAAATGAAACAGAGTAATGGACTAGATATAGATAGTGAAGGGAGTAAGCACTTAGAGTGAGTAAATATGGGTCATTTCCACTGAGGATGAAGAATCTAAAGTTAAAGCTGTGTAGAAAAGAAGTTTCCATTAAGATAACAAGAGAGAAGCACACTAGGAGATCTTCCAGTTTTAAAGTACTGATGTGGAGCAAGTTCAGTTAGTGACTAATCAAGAAATCAGTCCCTCTAGAATTTAAGAAGAGGCCTATCAGATGACATTAGCGTGTTAGATTAAGACCAAACCAAGCAGGAACTTGAATAGAAGGAGTTGATTTATTTTAAGTTAGCCATTTTAGCTTGTTTTGTAGCCACACCAAGCAGTGCTCAGGGGCTATTTATGACTCTGTGCTTAGGAGTGAGTCACTCCTGGTGACGCTGAGAAGGGCTTATTAGTCTGTCCACATGCAAGGTAAGTAACTTTGGTCCCTGTACTAGCTCAATTTTGTCTTTGAATTTTCTTATTTATTTTATAGTATTAATTTATTTTAATGAGCTAACAATAGTTAATTAATTTATTATAATGAGCTAACAAGAGCCCAGATATTTAAATGGCTGAGAGGTACAATATAACACACACAGAGACACACTCTCTTTTTCTCTCTCATCACCAAACTGCTTATAACCCTTCACCACAGTCCAGTGTATTTTTGCAGTTCACTCTTTACTTAATAACCTCAATTCTGTGGCAATTGTCTAATGGTTTGTGTTCATTATATGCTGTCCCTAATATACACTTAATATACATGCTTCCTCTTTTGCCTTGCTTTTTTATTTTTAATTTACATACAAATGAGTACGACTATGCAATTTTATGAGTAAGATTATTGTTTTGCATCTCATTTATTTTACTTAGAGTGACCCTTTCCATTTCTATCTATATTGTAGATAAATGCCAGATTTTGACTTTTCCTATGGTTGAATAGCATTACATAGTATGTATAAGACTACATATTTTTTACCCACTCATTAGTCTTTGGGAAGCTTGTTTCCAGATATTGAATACTGTAAAGAGCACTAGAATGAACTTTATTTTGTATTCTTTGGAGTGAATCTAGGAGTAGAATCTAAGATGTTTTGTGTAACTAAGCATGGAATTGCTGGGTCACTTTATAGGTCTAATTTTTTAGAAACATTCATACTTTTTTTTCCATAGAGATTGACTCAGTCTACTTTCCCACTACTAGTTAAAAATGGTTATTTTTTCCTTCACATTCCACCAATTCTTATTTCTGATCTTTTTCATATAGGGCATTCTCATTTATTGGAAGTGGTATCTTATTATTTTTGTGATAGCATTTCCTGATAATCAGTAACAATGAACATTTTGCGTGACTATTAGCCATCTATGTGACTCTATCTGTCTCTTCTCATTTATCCTGTATTTTGTTGTTGATTTTTGTGAATTATTTATATACTGTGTTTATTAGCTCTTTGTCAAATGTATGGTATAAAAACCCTTTTCCAATTCAATTAGATACCTATTTGGGAACGTGATTATTTTTCATAGTGAAGAAATATTTTAGCGTGATATAGTCCCATTTGTTGGATTTTTCTTTCCTGGACAATAGAGCAATACACTGCTGAAGCCAAGATCATGCATGTATTTTGCATATTTTCTTTTATATATTCTATACAGTCAGATTTTCTAAGCCTTTATGTGCACTCCTATTATCTAAGTTTTTAGACCATTTTGAGTAAATTTTTACTCAGAATGTGAGGAAGTAGTCTAATTTCATTGTTTCGCAAGTATCTTTACAGTTTTCCCAATATCATTTGTTGAGGCAATTTTCCTTCTTTATTTTAAGATGCTGGATCCTTTGTCATAAATTTATTATATATGTGTATATATATGCATATATACACAATATATTTTTATTTTTATTTTGTTTTGGGGTCACATTCAGCAATATTCAGGGATTACTCCTCCTGGTTCTGCACTCAGGAATTATTCTTAGTTAGAGAATTTTTTATCCAACATTTTAAATATATTGTATTATTCCATTCTAGCATTCAGGGTTTCAGTTGGTAAATCTCTGGAAGTCTTAAGTGAACTGAAGAAGAGCTATTTCTATGTAAGTTTTTGCTTTTTCCATGTTGCTTTTAGCAGTATAAATATAGCCTTGATTTTTGTAATTTAATTGTATCTTGGTGTGCAGACTTTTGGCTTTTTCTTGTAACTTTGAAATTGATGGACCTGGATATCTGTCTTCTTCCTCAAGGTAATTCTAGACTATTTCTTCAAATAAAATTATGTTCCTAGGCCAGGAAAAGAGAGATAGGAAGTATGCCCAAAGGAAGGAGTTTTTTCATCAGAACTACATGGTCTTCCAAGAAAGTATGTGTGGTCAAGTGTGGCTCTCTGGAGGGCCCAAGATCACTGGGGTGGCTTACTGATTTCCACTACTACAGGACCTATGAAGCTCTGCATATTCAATCACAGACCACACCTAAGCATCAGTTGCAGTGTCCCCCAAAATACCCTTTTCTTTATTCTCTTTCTAGAACCCCCTTTTGTACAAATGTTGCTCCTTGACCCTGCCCCATAAATCTCTTATGCTGTTTTCTTTTTGAAAAATGATTTTCTTTTCCAAAAATTATTCAGCTTCTCAAAATGATTATCTGAATCTTTAAACCTTTGTGGCTAAAAAGCACAAAGGAGTGTGGAAGGTGGAAAAGTGTTCCAAGGATAAATTGAGGGACCTGGAATTACAAGTAGATGAATCTGTATGCTGTGCTGCAATTATAAAATAAGGAACCTAAAATAATGGATCCTCAATAAAAATAATTTAATAAAAATTATTTTATTACACTGTGGAGGGTTCTCAGTAAACAAAGAATCAACCTGCCATATGACCCAGCAATCCCATATTTGGGTGTCTATCCCCAGGACAGAAAAACACTAATTCAAAAGGATGTATGCACACCACTATTGATTGCAGAACTCAGGACAGTAGCTAACAGTTGGAATAACCCAATTGTCCAACAACAGGTGTGTGTATCATAAAGATGTAGTACATATGTACAATAAAATACTTTATAGCTGTAAGGAATAATGCAATCATGCAATATGCTACAACATGGATGGAACTGGAAGATTTTAAGTTAAATGAAGTAATACAGGAGAAGAAAGATAAACACAGAATGATAGCACTTATATGTCATATTTAGAATAACTGCATATAGAAATGTAATAGTTTAAATGGAAGTTGTCAGAACACTCTAGGCTCCAGAGTATAAAAGGAGAAGGGAAAAAAATTGAGTGGAGGAAGAGAAACGCAAATATGAAAGGGCAGGGGCCAGGGATCAAGAGGTCTCCGGAGCATTGGTGGCGTTAAGAAAGAATAGAACTAGATATCCACGTCAGAGTTAACAATGAAATCATGAGAAAATGTTAACAACCAAACTTTAAAATGGGTTTGTTATGGTGGCATGGGATACACTCTAGGAACATTGGTGGAGGAAGGTCAACTCCAGTGGTGGGATTAGCCCAGAAACATTGTATGTCCAAAACCCATCAATGAAGAACTTTCTAAATCACAATGGTTTCAATTAAAAAATTAATTATTTTCTTTCCCAGGTACACCAATTTTTGGACTAAGACCTCTGGAATTTTCTCAAAGTAAGGACTGGCAGCCTCCCCAACCATTATTACTTCCAGAAGTCCCAGCAGCAACACCCACATTTCATTGCTGCACCATATAAAGGGCCCGGCCTCACAACTTTCCAACTAATCTCAGAAGACATACCAGCTCAAACCAATGAAAACCAAGGGTACACCAGTCCTCAAGTTAAAAACTCAATGCCCTTCAATCTAAGAGGGAGGTAGAATGAGATCTACCATGAGCTCCCATACATGGGCTTGTGACACCGTTAAATAAAATAAGACTAACAGCCCTGTAGGGACACAACAAATTAGAATGGAGAGTAGCATAGAAGCCAACTAAGTTCAATAAGACAAAGCAATAACACAGAAGGCTCAACTGGAAACAAACTACTCATTAAATCCTCATACAATTTTTTATAACCCCATTGTGAGATATAATAACTTTGCTTCACTGAATCACTTCTTGAATATTCCATTTACCATTTTGTTGTAACAAGCAATATAAAAAAAACTTTATTTTGTGCCTCCTAAGGAGTCATGCTTGAGGGTGTGTGAGAAATGAAGGACAATGGTAAAGGGAAGGTCACAATGGTGCGATTGGTGTTGAAACACTGAATGCCGGGACGACTATATTATGAACAACTCTGTAAGCCATGGTGTATGAATAAAGTTTTTTTTTAAGTTCTACTTAGGCACTAATGAGTTATAGATAAAATCAATGTCATTAAATTTGAAATAAAAATTACCTTGTCCTTTTTTTTGTTGGTTTCTCTACTTTATCGCCAAGCTCACTCATGAGAGACTTAGCTTCTTCTATCATGGTGTTAACCCCTCTCATGTTTTTCAAGTCTGCTTTATACTTTAGCTAATTATTTCTATTTGGATTTTTCTCATACTATTTGTCCATTTTAAATTTATCTTTCATTAATTTCCTTATTTCAGTGAACATCCATATTGTTTTTGCTTTGAAGTCAGAAAGTTTAGTATATTCTGCTGCACTTGAGATTCTTTCCAGGATTTTTGTCTTTATTCACCAGTACAGGTGAATTCCTAAATAAAGATTTTATAAAAGAAAAAAAAAGAATTACTCTGAGTACTCATATTTGGTGGTATGCTAGGACTAGGGATAAAATTCTACAGAGAAGAACACCTGGACAGCTAGCAGGAACTCATGACCACAAAATTCCAAGAAGTGGCCCCAGAATTTCTGTGTTCCTGAATTTCTGTAAGGCAAAAATTGCAGTGCCTGCCTACAATTAAAATACAGAAGTCATATGGTCTATACTGAAATCCAGCTTTCACAGTTTCTAGTTTCTGGTAGCCATTTTGGTGTCCAAAGCAAATGTAACAGGGCTGCAACTAGGATTTTGAGGTCTCAAGTGGATAACAGCAACTGTAGAAATAATCATATCTTCATAGCCACCAGGAAATTTGTATTTACAATCTCTTAGTAGCAACTGTGTGTCAGAGTCAAGCAGGCTAGATAGTGTCCTGTGGTGTTATGCTGTATTTACCGGGCATGTTATATCATTGTTTCAAGTAAACTTGGACTACAACCAAATGCTCTAAATTGCAGATCCCAGCAGTACATAGAACCTAGAGTTATTTTGGACAGTGACTCAGGATTTGAGCTTTTAAGTTCCTGGGGGCACTTACTTGTTAAGTTAAAACATATCTGGGAGAAAACCAAAGGTTAAAGATTTCCATTTTCTGGTACACGTATACACTAAATTTGAACAAGACTGGACAATTGCCCAGTGTCCTATCTCTGCGCCAAGTTCAAACTTGGCAAAGGGGTGACCTGTGGTATAAGTTTTCAAGTGGTCAGTGTTCATGTACACCAAATTTGAGCAGAGACCTGCAGAACAATCAGGAGGATAAAATCTCAAGCACCCAATGACAGTTGTGTGCCAACCTTAAACAGACTTGGGGAGAGGGGATTCAGACTGTAAGTGTTCCGAGTTTCCTTTGCATTAAGATCTTGACAACCCAAGAAACAGCTTGGGGATCAATATCAAGAGTGCCTGGCAGATTCCAGGCACTACTCTAGTCACACATGCTTAGATATAACTGGGGAACCTGGTAGGGGTGAGCATTCTTAAGATAAACTGAGATCTTGGTCACAGAACATGCTCTCCTAGGATGAACAGGATCACAATAAACTGTAGGCTCCCTTTTGCTAACAGGTTGTTGTTTTGGGAAAGCTGGACATATTTTGTGACTACAGAAGTATTGCTTGAGTACTAGGAAGATCCAGTTTGTCTGCTAGGCCTAAGCAAGCTTCTTGGCACTCAGTTCAGCTTAGATGAATAAAGCTCACCTCAGGAAGTTATTATCAGGATATATTACTAAAAAAGAATAATAGGCATGGTTGTACGAGATCACAAGAGAGAACTGTTCCCTGTTTATATTCTATAAAAATTACCTCCCATTCCAGAGTATAAGAAGTATAGGAGTATAAGACTATATAGGACTAGAATGTCAGATGTCAAAGTAACCTACTCTTTTCCCCAAAGCAAAATTTTATAACATAAAAATGCCTTCTCAATGGGACCTTATTGCTCCTCGCAGGTATTTCTCTCTTGGTAGGGTGCCCTGTTCATTCTGTCTGGTGGCTCTCCTTCAATCTCTTATTCCTAGAGGTGTCAGATATTTTACTGTAGCTAACTTTAAATTTTGGTGTCATCTTTGCAGTGATCATAAGAAGGTACAGACAGGGACTTTTCACCCAGTTTGCATCTTGGCTCTACAGTTTCCTCAGATTTTCTTCAAATGTGCATGGGATCCTGAAGACTAGAGCATCATAACCTGAAGAAATAGCTATCTGATCTTTAAAATCAAGGCGAGAATCATTTTACTGGGCTTGAAGATCACCCCAGCAATAGAATTTTCTTTCAAACACAGCTCCAAGCAATTTGCTCTTAATTATTAGAGACAGTCAAGTTGGCCCTATTTCTAAATAGACACACTGGGTAGGACATAATTCTCCTCCATAGCAACCTGTGAGCTCAATCAAGCTCCGTTACTGTTCTAGGCTTCATCCTAATCAAGGTTTGACTACTATAAGCTGCAGGCAAAAATCCAGTCTACCCTCTTGTTTTGTATACATAAAGTTTTATTGGTTCATAAGGCAGGCCCATTTATTTACATAAGCATATGGTTGCAGTTCAGTAGCTGCAGGCCTAATCTAATGATTTGCGACGTCTAAACTGTTTACTAAAAAAGAAAATAAAGTATTTATTACATGTCCCTTTATATAAAAATGTTGGCTGGGGGCTGGAGAGAGAGTACAGAGGATAAGGCCTTTGTCTATCATGCTGCTGAGGTTCAAATCCGTGGCACCATATACAGTCCCTCAAACATGACCAAGAGTGATTGCTGAAATCAAACCAAGAGAAAGCCTAGAGCAACACAAGTGTATCTCATAAAAGTGAAGAAAAATACTGACCCCTTATCTAGATGGTCCCTTAGTACTCTTCCAACTCTATCTGAAGTCCTAACCATGCCTTTAACCAAAGAGAGCTTCAGCTAAACAACTTTTAGTTCAAGCCTTCAATTTCTACAAAATACATCTGCGACCTGGTAATTATTTTAGTAAGTATTAAATGCTTATATAAACAGGGGTATTTTAGTTATTTCCATATTCTAGTTAGCCTCTATGCTGTTATTATGTGAATTTAAATAGACAGAAAAAGCCTCTGTGGTAAATGCATTATATATTTCTACAGTCAAATACATTTCCATTAAATCATTGTTTTTAGTTGTTATGTGTCTAATATAATAAGAAAATACAGAGAGCTGAAGGTGCCACTACCTCATCTATTTCCCTCTGTGTATTTGTATAGAACCTCTAAACTACATCTAATAATTAGGCACAGAGATTTTGTACCACTTTTAATTGCTTGCAAGTTATGGCATTTATATTACCCTTGTACCCTACATAGGATATTAGTACCTTGGGGTTATGCTTTCTAAATCCAAAAAGTATAGAATGAAAAAACTGGAAGAACTACTAGTAATAACAATCCAACCCTCTAGTCTCCCAAATGAATGGATTAAGATGCAGATCAAACTATTTGTCTTATTTCTCTTCAACTGTCATCAAAGTATTTGACTCAGAATTTTTGTTTGGCAGACACTTGAATGATAATTAGAGGAGGAAATTAGAAAAGAAAATAAAGAAATAAAGAAATTCCCTAGGTCCTGACTTAAAAGGTTTTTGATAGTGTGTTCCAGAAAATATTCGAGTGTGTGTTTTCACATATCTCTCACACACCATTTTCCAAATGTGTTCTGTGTGATATCAACCCCCAAGTGATGTTCCAAAAGAATATGGTCCCAATTTGGAAAAGGTCGCATCTTGTACTCTGCTCTTGGAAAAACATATCACAGCAGCATAGCAAGGTTCTATAAAATCCCTGATTAGCAATGATATGTACAAACACTTGGCAATAAGACACCTTACATTCATAGAGCTCATTCTGAGCAAAAAAAAAAAATCACTTAAGAAATATTTTCAATCTAGCGCCAGACACGTTGCACCTTTGGGAGAAAGGAATATTTCCCAAAACAATTTTGCACATTTTCCAATGTATTTCTCCCTTTAAGTGCCACAAATCTATGGAGAAAAGACTATTTTTTAAAACCAGTTATCCTTCCATTCACCACAAAGAGTCAGGAATCTCTCAATAGCAGTTAAAAATAAACTGCTTTGGGGGCTGGAGTCATAGTGCGGTGGTAGGGCGTTTGCCTTGCACGGTTGACCCAGGATGGACCTGGGTTCTATCTCAAACATCCCATAGGTCACCCAAACCAGGAGCAATTTCTGAGCACAGAGCCAGAAGTAACCCCTGAGCATCATCAAATGTGGTACAAAAACTGAAAAAAAAAAAAAAAAAAGAATAAAAAAAATAGACTGCTTTGCTCTGTGCGGTATTCTCTGATTTTAGTGCTATTTGTTAAAGATAGAGGAATATGCAATCAACATTTTTACATGTTATGATATTTATGATCTATTTTAAAGATAAGAAGTGTCACATACTGTAAGGTATCCTTATCCCAATGCCCTAAGCTTCGGCTGATATATTAATTAATCCTTCCTGGTGGTCAGATCTGCCCACACCTGGGATGGGCTGGGAATCTTGAATAAAGAATAATAAAAGTCTGGCTGGGGAGAAGGGAGGAGGAAAAGAAGGTGAAGAGCCAGAGGAGAAGCAGTAAGAAGTGGCTTGGAAAAAATACTTAGCATAAAAGCCATGTAAGGAAAAGTATAGGCAGATAAGTCCTTGGAATAAAAGCAAGCGGACTGCAGTGAAACTTTAACTGGATGCTTGTGAATTAATTTCTCCGCCTTTACCCTGCGACCTTCAGACCAGACAGTCAAGGGGCTACAGGCGCCAAGGGAGGCCACGCCCAACATGTGGACTTTATACTTTATGTATTTAATCAACAACATATACTTCATAATTCCAATTTTTATTTTGGTAACCACACCTGGTGGTGTATGGAGCATCATATGGTAGAGGATATCAAACCTAGAAGTTCCATGAGCAAAGCATGTGTTCCAGCCTTTGGAGCCATCTCCCATTCCTATCATTCAAATTGACAGAAACAACGACTATTAGCTTACTTGAAACATTATCAAGGAAAAATAGCATCCTGTGTGGTCCCTCAAACCTGCCAGGAGTGGTTTCTGAGAACAGAGCCAGGAGTAAACCCTGAGCGCTGTGGGTATGGCCAAAAAAAAAAAAGAAAAACCTTAACCCCTTCAGATAAATCTTCCTAGGTCTGCTACATCACACTTATCAACATTTAGTAATCCAGAATTCAAATATATATAATTAACTTCCAGTACTGTAAGATGTGACCCCAGTGTCTCCCAAGCATTCCCAGCCCAACCTAGACAAGCTCAGCCAGGAATAACCAGATGCCCACAAGACTCTCTGGCTGAAATTCCTACATTTAAAATGACTAATTAAAAATGTTTTGTTGACTTATATTATGTATGGATCTCATGATTTTCTTTGTTCCCTCAGGAAAGCCATGTCCATATTGCTCCCATATGTCCTTCCTAATGGCCAAACAATGCAGAAACTTCAAACCTAAACAATTCTTTGGACTTCACTTCTATCCTTTGATTTTTCTCAGAAAAATAAATATCCCAAACCTACTTTAGACTTCAAACTAGGCCAGTGCTAGCTAGTGCTTACTAAGCAAAGCATACATCCACTCTATGGTAATTGTAATACAACCTCACAAGAAATGCATAGATGTGTCCACAAAAGGGCAGGTAAAAGAATGTTGATGGCCATAATAGTCAAAACCTGGAATTAACTTCTCAACAATTCAATAAATAAATTTTAGTCTAATCATACAACAAATCCCTTAGTGGTAATCCTGGGGGGAAGGGGAAAGCTTATCACTAATATAAACAACAGTGTGATTAGGTTCACAGAAGAAAGTAAGACCCAAAAGAGCTTGCATTTTATGAATGCATTCATACAAAGTTCATACAAGGTCAATAGTGACAGGAGTCAGGGGTAAGAGATAGTACAGGGATTAAAGTGTTCATCTTACACAGAGACAACTCCAGTTCAATATCCAACACTTCTTATAGTGCCCTGAGCACCACCAGGAGTGGTCCCTAATCACTGAACCAGTAGTAAGCCCCATGCCCAAAAAAATAGTGATAGAATTAGAAAAATGACATTATTATTTTAGAAGTAAAGAAAAGAGAGAGGATTCAGGATTGATGAGAAATAAGAGGAACGCATTTTGTGAGATGATAGATATGTTCCATTTCTTGATGGTCAGGTGAATGAATGAGCACCTATGGAAAATTCTCTCAAGCTGTATACTGGAGACTAGTGAGCTTAAAATGTTTTATTGTGGATTAACCCCAATTACCATTTTCATGAATCTGATTCATCACTGACCATCTATGATGCCCTTTCGGGACAATTTAATCAAACTTCAGATATGACAGTTTGAGAGCTGATATCACAAGGGTTTCTTTTTTTTTAATTAAGTAATTTCTTCATTTAAACACCGTGATTACAGTGTTAATCTTACTTATTACAGGCATAATAAGAACTCCCCCCTTCACTCGTGCAACCTTCCCATCACCAATGCCCCCATCTCTTCCCTTCACCACCCTCCACCTATATTTCAGACAGACTTTCTACATCCCTCACTAACTGATATTGTTATGATAGTTCTCTGCATAGTTATTTCTCTAACTATAATCACCACTCTTTGTGGTGACCTTCATATCTTGAGCCAGTCCTTCCAGCCCTCAACTCTGGGAATTATTTCAATGTCTTTAATTTTGCTTAAAACCCATAGATGAGTGAGACTATTCTGTGTCTCTCCCTTTGACTAATTTCATTCAGCATAGTAGATTCCATGTACATTCATGTATAGAAAAATTTCATGACTTCATCTCTGCTGACAGCTGCATAATATTCCATTATGTATATGTACCACAGTTTCTTTAGCCATTCATCTGTTGAAGGGTATTTTGGTTGTTTTCAGAGTCTGGTTATTGTGGAAAATACTCCAATGAATATAGGAGGAAGAAATTTTTGTATTGAGTATATCCCTAGGAGTATATCCCTAGGAGTGGTATAGTTGGATCAAATGGGAGCTCAATTTCCAGTTTTTTTGAGGAATTTCCATATTGTTTTCCACAAGGGCTGATCTAGATGATATGCCCACCAGCAGTGAATGAGAGTTCCTTTCTCTGCATATCTCCACCAGCACTGATTGTTCTTGTTCTTCGTGATGTGTGCTTGAAATGGTGCTCACTTCTTGAAGTGAGTACAGGCACCCTTCCTGCTATCTTTCTTCTTCTGGGAAGCCTGTCAACTGTAGCCATGCCCATAAATGCAGTCGCCATGTTCAATCTGGACCGGTTCTATAGACGCACTCATCTTTCAAATGAGATGTGAACCAAGTCATAAAAGATCAAGGGTACACCGACCCATGTAGCAGAAATCTGGACATCTGGGAAAGAGAGAAGTGGGCCAAGCCCCCACCCTACTAAAGACATGCCTGCTGCCTCCATCATCCACAATCATAGTTTTCCTGATGACACTGCCTCATCACTGACCCTCTACAATGGCTTTATAGGAACACCAATCTGACCAAATTTCAAGTTCACTGGTTTTGGAACTGATATCACCAGGGCTTCTTGAAGTGAGTACTGGCACCCTTAGCCCATATCTTCCTTCTTCCAGGAGCTCTGGCAGCTGGGTACATGTCCGGAAAATTAATGGCATTGGTAATAGTGCTGTGAATCTCTGGAAAACTTTATTTGTTTAATGCTGTTATCCTAACAGGAACACACGCTCATGGTTCCTGAGTATCACCAGGAGAGACATTCTAGCACAAAATGGAGAGAATCTCTTTAGTACTGTTGGGTGTGGCTTTCATGTTCTAAAAAAATAAACAAAAAAAACACAAATAAATAAAAGGGAATATGCTCTCAACTGTAACTCTACAAATTGATTTCATTAAGTACATAATCAGTATAAGAGCAGATATCAAATGTGATTTTAATAATGCTCCCAAAGTACTTAGTAATCACTATTTTCCCCAAATCAGAGAGAACACATGTTTGATATACATAAAAATATACATTTCAATTTTATTGATTGACCATTTGGATGAGATACTGCATAAATCTTGGATGTATAGCTTTAAGTCTCTATAAAGGTGTGACTAACAGCAACCCCAACAAAGTACTATTACCATTTCCATCACACTGATCCCCTTTTTCTTCTCCTCCCACCCGTTTTATTTCCCTTTTAAATTCCACATTCTTTACAATCTAAGAGTTTCAGTGCTGTGATTCTTTTAGTTTGTTTCCTTATATCCCACAGTGCAAGATATATTTCTTTTTTTAAGATATATTTCTTTATGTCTTTTGCTTTCTTCCTTAGCACAATCACCCTAAACTCTACTCTTGTCTCCCCCAAAGGCAGGTTTCCACCTTGTTAGATAATATTCCATCACCCCCACACACACTTCTTTAGATTGTTCCCTTGCCTTCACTATTGTGTCCAATGCTACTATGAACACAGAATTGCACATACCTTTTTTTTTTTTGGTTTTTTTGGGCCACACCCATTTGATGCTCAGGGGTTACTCCTAGCTAAGTGCTCAGAAATTGCCCCTGGCTTGGGGAGACCAAATGGGACACCGGGGGATAGAACCGCAGTCCTTCCTTGGCTAGCACTTGCAAAGCAGACACCTTACCTCTAACGCCACCTCACCGGCCCCATACACATATCTTTTCATGCTCATTTATCATGTAAAAGAAATGCTCGGGGCCCGGGAGATAGCATGGAGGTAAGGCGTTTGCCTTTCATGCAAAAGGTCATCGGTTCGAAT
>PVKC010031676.1:0-14457 GCA_004027635.1 Crocidura indochinensis | reverse complement strand
CCATCGCTGCATGTTAGGCAGTGAGTAAATAGTTTCCCCAATTTTGTGGACATTTGTTTGTATACAACTAAACATTTAGAATAGATGAAGTAACTTCTTAGTTTAATACAGCTCAATTTGTTTATCATGGCTTCCATTTGCTTGGTCAGTTGTGTCGCATCTTGAAGATACCTTTAAATTCAGTGTAAAGGAATTCTGCTTAGATTTGCCTCAATGTAGTTTAGGGTTTTAGGCCTGTATCTAGGTCTTTAAACCATTTTGATTAGATTTTTGTGCATGTGTTAAAAAGAGATCTTAATTCATGGTTTTTCATGTAGTTAAACTGTTTTCCAAACACTAATTGTTGAAGATTCCTTTGCTCAACTTCATATTTCTTGCCAATTTTCAAAGGTTCATTGTTCATATACTTAACAAATGTTCTCAGGATATTAAAGTCTATTCCACTGATCTAAGTATATCTTTATTCACATGCCATGTCATTTAATGATTAATATTTTATGTTACTGTTTGAAGTCTGAATGTGTGAGCCTCCCATCTCCATTCTTCCAATGATTGCTTTAGATATTCTGGAGGATCTTGTTCCACATAAATTGCAGAAATGTTAGATCTACTTATTTGAAAAATGTCATGAGTATTCTTACAGGGATTGCATTAAATCTGTACAATAGTTTGGAAAGTATTGACATTTCAATGATGTTCTTCTTCTCAATTCCTGAGCAATGTGTTTCTCCTGTCTTCTTTAATTTCTCAATACAGTGTTATGTAGCTTCCTTTGTATAAGTTTCTTCACATCTTTAGTTACATTGATTACAAGTTTCTTGATATTTTGAGGCACAATTTTTAATATGATTTCATAATTTGTATATAAAACACCAGGGGTTTTCATATTAACTTTGTATTCTGTTGCATTTCAATTAAAATTATTGTTTCTAGAAATTTTAATTGAGTGTTTAATTTTCTAAAAGTAGTATCATGCCATTTGCAAACAGAGAAGGCTTGATTTCTTTGTTTCCTATATAGTTTTCCTTGCCTAGTTAAGATGGCAATTACTTTCAGTATAATATTGAAAACAAGTGACGAGAGTGAACCACCTTGTCTGTGTCATATCTTAGGGAAAAGGCTTTTTGTTTATCCCATTGAATATAATGTTTGTTCTGTGCTAATAAATTACTTTGATATACTGAGAAAACTTCTTTTAATTCCCATTTTCTGAAGTATTTTGACAATGGATGAGTGCTGGACATTTTCAAATGCTTCTTCTGAATCTATTAGAATTATTGATTTTTAGTTTTCCTTTATATATTCTGATGTTTGAATTCAGTATGTTAAAACATCCTTGCATCCCTAGGATCAATCTAACTTGGTGGTCAAAAGTTATGACCTTTTTGATGAATTTTTGGATTCTATTTGCTAATATTTGGTTGAGGATATTCGCATATGTGCTTATCATTGACCTGTAATTCTCCTTTTTAATGGAGTCTGTATGCTTTTTTTTTTTTAACTAGACTGTTTACTAGATCATAGAAATTGTTGGTGAATTTTTTTATTCAATTTCTTGGGAGAGACTAAAAGGTAGGACTTTTTAAATGGTTTGAAAAAATTCAATAGTGAATCCATTTGAGCATGGGCTTTTGTTTCGTGGAAAATTTTGATTATCCTTTTAATTTCCTTCATAGTTATACGTCTGTTCCAATATTCCACTGGTTCAAACATGGGAGTTATAGAAATCCAGGAATTTATTTGTTTCTTCTAAGTTCTCTTGTTTTGTGACTTAGGAATTCTGAAAATGGTCTCTGATTATCCTTTGAATTTCTACAGTAATAGTTGTGACACCCCACACTGTTATATCTGATTAGATTTATTAGGGTTCCCTTTGTTCTTTTTAAATTTTGCTACTGGTTTATTGATCTTGTTTATTTTTCAAAAGTCAACTCTTGCTTTCCTTGAATATTTGGATTCTTTTTTAGTACCTAGTTCATTAATATTTGCTCTATTTCACCCCCCCACCAGCTTTGAGATCAGTGTGTCGTTAATTTTCCAGTTTTATAAGGTGTGTTATTAAGTTATTTGTGTAGGCCCTTTTTTCCTGATAAATGCTAGCAAAGTTATGAATTTTCTTCTTAATACTACTGTTGCTATGACCACCAAATTTCCATAATTTTTTATCTCATACTCATTTGTCTCTCAGAATCTTTTTATTTCCCCACTGATTGTTTAGTAGTGAGCTCTTCAATTTCTCTGTGTTAAGGTTATTTCTTCATTTTTGTTTGTAATTCACTACTATTTTCATGGCATCACTGTCTGAGAAAATAGTTGATAAAATTCATATGTTCTTGAATTTTTGGAGGTATTTTATGCTTTGTGGCCAGCTGTGATCTCTCTTGGAGAATGTACCATGGGTATTATAGAATAATGTGTATTAAACTTCCTGGGAATGAAAAACCATACTATCCCCCTATATTCCGTTTAGTTATTTCAATTCCAATATATCTTTGTTGAGTTTTATTCTTGTTTGTTTGATCAAGGGGTTACAGAGATGTGTTGAAGTCTCTAACTAATATTGTGTTTCTTGCGATGTATTGTCTATTAGCAGTTGTTTTAGTGTTTTGCTAACTCCATCCTTAGGTGTATATATGCTTGGGATTGTAATTTCTTCTTGATTATTCTTTATTTATTCTTGATTTATTCTTTATTTTTCAGAAATGGGCTTCTCTGCCTCTTATAAGCATTATAACTCTGTAGTTTATATCACCATTTATTAAATATGGCCATCAAAGTCTTTTTAGGGGAGTTATTTGCTTAAAGGATTGTACTCCAATCTTTGACTTTGAGTCTGTGATTGATCTGACTATTCAAATATGTTTTTTGTAGTCATCATAATGTTGGATTCAGTTTTATTATTAATTTTCACAGTATGTCTCTTAATTGGTGCATTTAGCCCACTCTCCTTGAGAGAAATTATTGTCATGGAATTTTGTATCATAGTTTTCTAGAAGTTTGGTCTTTTTGTTGAGTTTATCTTGCTTTAAATTATTCCCTTTATTATATTTTTAAGATTTTTTGAATCTGCAATGTCACTGAGCTATTACTATTGTTATTACACAACATTGAAACTATATACTTCATTCAAACTAAATGAATCTGGCTGTGTAAAGTTTTTTTTTTGTTGTTGTTTTTTTTTTTTTTGGTTTTTGGGCCACACCCAGTGATGCTCCCGGGTTACTCCTGGCTATTCGCTCAGAAGTCACTCCTGGCAGGCACGGGGGACCATATGGGGAACCGGGGGATCGAACCGTGGTCAGTCCTAGGTTAACGCAGGCACCTTATCTCCAGCACCACCGCCCAGCCCCCTGTGTAAAGTATTTTTAGTGAGGCATTTATCTTGTTGAGATCTTTCACTCTCTCCTTTGGACCTGAAGTATTTTTAATCATAAATCTCTGTCAATCAAAAGATGTTTCTTTACATGTAACTTCCTTTTTTGATATTGCTGCTTCCATTATTCTCTACCTATGGTTTATATCATTGTTACTAATATTGCCTTGACTGCTTTTATTTGGGTCACTTTCACCTGGTACTCTTTGGGCATCTATGGTGTGGGTGCCTATGCTTGTTAGCTCTGGGAACTTCTCAGCAATAATGTCTCCATAGGGTTTTGCTTCCTGGTACTCTGGGACTCCAGTGATTCTTATATGCATCTGTTGAATGTATCTCAAATTTCAATTGTCATTCAGTGGCTTATTTTGAAGATATTTTTTATCCTCTATTTATTTTACAACTATTTTCCATATGCTCCCGTTATCTGGAGAGATTATTGAGTTCATCTTTGAACTTATTGATTCTATTTTCAGCAGCTATTTTCTGTTGGTGAGAACTTCCAGTGAGCTTTTTATTTGCCCTTCCAGGTTTTTCAGTGATTTCATTTCTGTTTGAATGGTCTCATTTCTATTCTCATATATTCTTGTATCTAATAGCTGTCAGTTCTATGGTTTCTTTGATTTCCTTGAGTATCCTTAACATTCTCTCTAAGGTCCTTATCAGAAAGAACATTGTGGTATCTAATACCAGTTGGGTCTTTAGGACTGCCATTCCCATTTATTAAGCATAGTGGGGCTCTGTGTCTCTTTCATTATCACCTTTGAAGTATGGTGGCATTTTTTTTCTTTTTTCTTTTTTTTCTTTTTTTTTTTTTTTTGGTTTTTGGGCCACACCCGGTGACGCTCAGGGGTTACTCCTGGCTATGCGCTCAGAAGTAGCTCCTGGCTTGGGGATCATATGGGAAACCAGGGGATCAAACCGTGGTCGGTCTTAGGCTAGCGTAGGCAAGGCAGGCACCTTACCTCCAGTGCCACCGCCCGACCCCTATGGTGGCATTTTTAATGTATATAAGTTAACAAACTTCTAGTCAATTTAGAGGAAATGCACAGCCAAACAGTGAAGAATAGGAGCTATAGTCTTTTTGAGATCCTGTGAATTGAAGTGAAAATGTTTCTTTTTTGTCACAAAAAAAGACTCCACTGCTTGTTTCTTTACTTTCATTTTTATCAGAATGTATGGCTTAGCAAAATCCAGTTGTGGTGACTGGAAGAATCCCTCCTCTTGTTCTGGTGCTTAAATTTTCTTTCAGTTTCACTAACCTGTGGTGATAATGACTCTCCTGAGTCACAAAGAGGACTTTGCTGCTATTCTCTGTGCCTGACTCAGTTTCTTGGGACTGTCTGACTGGAAAATTTGCTCCCTTTCCTTAATATAAAAGAATTTCTGGGAATGTAAAAATATAATAATAACATTTTAATGTTATTTTTAACCCCTGTAATTGCCATGATTTCAGAGATAACAAACCAATCTCAGAGTTTTTGTAGAAAAATATTATTTTTCTAAACCTTTAATTTTGTGTATCAATTAGTTAAATTTCATAGGTTTGTTTCTTTAAAAAAATTCTCTCAAATGTATTGACTAATTTCTCTAAAGTAATTTCCACATTCTATTATTTTTATTGAGGCTATCGTAGGGGAAACTTGCATTACATATGGAGATATTGGGAATTTAATTTGTTCTTTTTTCTATTGAAATTAAATTTACTGATTATGATTCTTTAGTTTAGAGCGACGATTTTCTATTTATTTTGAAAAATTATTGAATCACTATAATTAAAGCGTTAGAAAATTATTCATGATTGAGTTTCAGGCATACAATGTTCCAACACTATTCTCTGCTTCACCCTGCCCCACCATTTGCTTAGTTTCCTTCCCCTCCACTGACTCTGTTTTTGGCTATTTTTCTATTTTCACTTTTTTTTCATTCTTCTCTCTCCTAGCTTTAAGTGTATAATGACGAACATGTATTTCATTGTACTTTCTTTCAATTCAGAATCATGGGTCAGAGTGATTTCTCACTATTATTGTTATATTGGACCCTTTGTGAACTATCCCACCAATCCACCAAAGCCCCTGTGGGAAGGACAAATTTTTCTGCTCTTAGTTTCTATTGCCTTCGGGCATTAGGTATTACCCTAATATATTTCTGTCCTTATCCCTCTGATTAATTTCATTTAACATGATACTCTACAGGTCCATACATGTATAGGCCATGAATGACTTCATCTTTTCATACTGATAAGTAATGTTCCATTATATCGAAGTAACGTATGCACTCATTTGTTTAGTTACTTGGGTTATGTCTATATTTTGACTATTGTATATAGTTCTGCAATGAACATAGGAGTGCAGAATTCATTTCTGCATTGTGTCTTTGGGCCTTTGATGTATATTCCCAGCAATACAATAGCTGGGAAACTGAATTCATATGGAAACTGAATTCTTTTGGGGGGGGCACACATATCGGTGCTCAGGGGTTACTCCTGGCTGTCTGCTCAGAAATAGCTCCTGGCAGGCAAGGGGGACCATATGGGACACAGGGATTCGAACCAACCACTTTGGTCCTGGATAGGCTGCTTGCAAGGCAAATGCTGCTGTGCTATCTCTCCGGGCCTGGGAACTGAATTCTTATTTTTTTGAAAAATGACCACATTATTTAAAAAAATAGAACCATTAATATCACCAACACCAATGCATAAATGCCCCCACATCCATGTCAACGCTGGTTGTTATTCTTTATGATAAGTACTAGACTCTGTAGTGTGAGGCAATATCTCATTATTGTTTTGATTTACATTGCCTTGATAGTGATCTAGAGCAATTTTACAATAATTTTGATCATTCGTATTTTCTCTTTGACATTGTCTATCTATCTTTTTATATTTTAAATACCCTAACAAGCACTTCATATTTATTATATATTTAAGAACCAATTTTCTTTTTATTTTATTAAAACCGCGATTTACAAAGTAATTGATAGCTGAGTGGTAGATTAGACATAGTTGTAACACTGACCCCACCCCTAGTTTCAATTTGTCTGCACCATTGTTCCCAGATTTTCTCTCATAAGTCCATCAGTCCCTATCCCCAGCCTGCCATCTTAATAGACACCTGTTTAATATTGTTAAATTTAAGTCTCAAAATTTTAGTGTTATTTATTCTGTAGTTTGGCTCTATTCTTCTTTTACACTACCAATGCAGCTGAACCCCCACTGAGTCTTGTTTGCTATCGTTTCTCCTTTATATTTCTTCTCTGGTCCTCCTTATACTCTGGGGTCAAAAGTAAGATAGTGGTCATTGAAAGGGCTCATTGAGAAGTAGTATCCATGTTTTCTTTATTGGAACCAGAAAGACATTATTTCAGATCAAAACTAACAAGAAAATTGTTCTGTGTCTTGCCTTAATGATAAGTGTGGAGATAAATTCCACATAGGGCACAAATATGCGAGGTTGTTTGTTATGTAAACACATTACAGAGGTCCAGAAAGCTGAGCAATAGCACCCATAGGGGAATGTGGGGTTGCAAAAATTAAAAGTCATACCTTCTATCCAGGTATGAACCTGGAAATATGGGGCTTTTGGAGCCATCCATGAAAATATTTAATTCCTATTGGGCCTTTGTGTTAAATATATGGGGCTATTTAAATGTGGATTTCCTTCTAAAGTACTAAATAAGTTGGTGAGTTCTGAGGGACGGACAGAAAATAATAAAAAAAGAAAACTGAAATAAATGTAAAGTAATTCACAATTCGTGAGAGAGTTAAGATAAACTATAAAAAAAGTTTAAACCCTAGAAGCAGAGGAGAATTAAGAGAAACTATAAAAAAAAAGTTTAACCCTAGAAATAGCACTATTTACAATAACCAGATTTTGGAATAATCAGATGCGTGACAACAGATGCATGACTAAAGAAACTATGGTACATATACACAATAAAATAGCAGTCATCAGGAAAATGAAGTCATGAAAATTTCTTATACATGGACAAACATGGAAACTGTTATGCTGAGTGAAGTAGAGAGGAAAAGAGAAATACACAGAATAGTCTCACTCACCTATGATATTTAAGAAAAATAAAAGACATAATTTTATGATACCCAGAGACAATAGAAATGAGGTCTGGAAGGACTGGCCACTATACGAAGTTTACCACAAAGAGTGGTGAGTTCAGTTAGAGAAATAACTATACTAAAAACTATCACAACAATGGTAGTGAGTGAGAATATAGGTAAAGGGTGGGGAAGGAAGGTAATGGGGACATTGGTGGTAGGAAGATTGCATAGACTTGGGATTTGAGAAACCCACTTAAGATTGCATTGATGAAAGGTTTTTTTTATAACAGAAAATCAACTACAATCATATTTGTAACCATGGTGTTTAAATAAAATATATTATTTAAAAATATAAAAAGATAACCCTAGAAGCAGGGGGATTAGGACCAGAAGAATAATCATGATTTTATAATTTTATCTAATTTTCCCTTTTGGATTTTGGGTCACACCTGGCAGTGCTCAGGGGTCACTACTGACTCTAAGCTCAGAAATCACCCCTGGCAGGCTCGGGGGACCATATAGAATGCCAGGATTCGAACCACCATCCTGCATTCAAGGCAAATGCCTTACCTCGATGCTATCTCTCTGGCCCAGAATTTTATATAATTATTTTTAAAAGTTCATATAGGGTCTGGGAAACAGTACCACAGTTAGCACAATCCAAGCATACACACAGCCAAGGTTCAGTTCCCAGCATCTCCTTGTTCCCCCAAGCCTCATAGGATGCAGCTCTGGATGCCTCTGCTCCTGATGTGACTTGGAGACTACCAGGAAAATCCAGTGTCACCCATATCTCAGGCACTGTGACACCAGAGCATCATGATATCCTCACTTCATTGCACTTACTCCACCAACCTAGATGACCACATTGCCATGGTCTTCCTGAGCATTTCCTGAGAGTAGACAGCACCCTTCCCCTAAAGTATATTATTAAGGGGGTTGGTAGAGTATAAGTGGTACTGTGCTTGCTTTGCATGTAACTGAGCATTTTATCGCTGGTTTTTGACTCAGTTTGGATCCTTGGTCACATATAATCCCCCAAGGATTATATTGCACAAAGTAGCAAACAAATTGTACATGAGCTTAAGTGGGTTTCTCAAATCCCAAGTCTATTATGTTTGTCAGTTCACATTTTTGTTTTCCATAAACATTTTTTCTGAGTTTTAGCATTTGTATTAGGATACTTTGTATTTATGTATGCAGAATATCTTGACCTAGATAGAACTTTAACAGAGAGCATTACATTGACTTGCAGAATCTTGTGTACTGCAGGAAAAAGTGGCCTTTTTTATAAATGGTATTATCTCCTTAGATATCTAAGATAACAATGAAATTATAACAAACTAATTCATAGCTAAATTTACTGTTTAAGTATCTCCATTGTTGTGAATCTCTTTCAAACTTTGTTACTATAAACTTTATTTTGTTTTCTAATATTTCTGGGTTTTCTATTTCCACTATGTATTTAAATGTTATTACTTAACAGTCGTTAAGTGAAAATCATATTTAATTTGCTTACAAAGGATATCAATTCTATGAAACCTGCAGTTAATCAACATAGCTTTTGAAAAAGGATACCATTTTTTATATTTATTAATTAATTTGAACAAAAAGGTAGTTACTTAGAAACCATTTTATGATAATATTTTTCTTTTCATTCTTTCTTCCCTTTTTGCTGTGTTTATATTAAGTTCATTTAATAGCCATAATTTCCTTTGGACTGTGCATGCATAAATCTTAAGCATACCACGTATTAATTTTTGGCAGGAATATATTCTTTATATACATTGGCAAAATTCTATTGTTTATTACAGTATTTGTATTTCTTAAAACCTTTTCAAACTAAAACAATAACTGTATTTTGTATACAGAAAGTTTAATATTTTGCTATATATAGAATTCTTTGCTTAAATAGTAAATGTTTGCAGTTATTGCATTTCTACTGGCTTCATCTCAATATAAATCCTTGCTCTCTCCATATTCTTAAAAAATTCTGAATATTACTTAGAATATTTTCTCATAAAATGCCACTACTTTCTCTTTGTTTTTTACTCACTTGAAAAAATATTTTTTTTTTGTTCTTTGAGACACACCCGGTGACACTCAGGGGTTACCCCTAGCTATGCATTCAGAAATTGTTCTTGACTTGGGGAACCATATGGGATGTCCAGGGATCAAACTGCAATCTGTCCGAGGTTAGCACGTGCAAGGCAAACACCCTAATGATTGTGCCATCTCTTGGGCCCCTCTCACTTGAATATTTTAAAGAAATATATGAAAGTTATTGACAAAAGTTAAATCTTTGGAATTTAAAAGTAAATTCTAGAAATAATAACTAGCACTACAGAGAACATACAAACTTATTTCATTATGCATCCACTTACACTTAATATTGTAATGCAATAGTATGAGGCATAATAGTAAAAGGAAAGTGGTTTATATATTCAAAACTTTCAGTGGGAAAATATTATACTGTCTCTATGTCATACTGAATAAAAAATGGTCAAGGTGTTTATTCCCAAATGCTCCTTGCTTTTTATTTCATTCACTAGTGTATGCCATTTCCTTGACATATTGGTTCGATCTTTAAAATTTAGGTCAGGGTTGTTCTCAAAATGCTTTTTAAAAAATCAGAATATTAGAAATCACTAAACAAGATGTCCACAAATCAAGTGCTCAGACCCTGGAACATTTGCTTCCTATGATATATCTGGGCAATATTTGCTATTATAAAAGTCAAAAAAATTGTAGCTGAAAACAAAACTATATTTCCTGCTCACTAAGAAAAGTTCAAGGAAGATATTCCTACTGTATAACTTCTTCATGTGGTGATTTACTAAGGATTCAATCTTCCTTGAAGCTCTCTAACTCTAAGAGTATGTTTTCATGTCCATTAGAGATAGGGGAATGTATAGATAATGCAAACATGCAGCTTAATGAAGTGGCACTTTTGCTTGTATTTAATTTCAATTATTCAACTCTCAAAGCAAAGATAAGTCATTTCATGTGAGACATTTGTCTGCACAACTGTGGACTACATTATTTTCTTTGAAAAAGAAAATATTAAGAGGCACATCTCTTCCTTGGGTCCATTCACATGATCACCTCATGCATGTATCACCTGCATGCCCTCTTGAGATTTGTACTCCCTGTTTTATGCTGGATCATGCATGTGGTTCTCCTTATCTTGGGAGAAGGCCACACTCTTTCTTAAGTGTATTAGTCTCTTTTTTCATTTGCTCTTCTTCCCCTTCCCCAGAATTTCCAAATACAATGGTTTTACTTGAAGAAAACAAACGATAAATAAAAACAAAGAGAAAACACACTGCAAAGAAAGGAAGAAGGTATTAATAGAAGAGAAGAAACAGTTCAAGTTTCTCACTCTGGTTAAATATTGAGGATATTCCAAAAAAAAAAAAAATAAGGGGCCCGGGAAATAGCATGGAGGTAAGGTGTTTACTTTTCATTCAAAAGGTCATCAGTTCGAATCCCGGTGCCCCATATGGCCCCCTGTGCCTACCAGGAGCAATTTCTGAGCATGGAGTCAGGAGTAACCCCTGAGCACTGCTGGGTGTGACCCACCCCCCCAAAAAAATTGAGGATATTGAGGCTAATAATTCTTTTTTTTTTTTTTTTGGTTTTGGTTTTGGGTTCACACCTGGCAGCACACAGGGGTTTCTCCTGCCTCTATGCTCAGAAATTGCTTTTGGCAAGACTAGGAGGACCATATGGAACGACAGAATTTGAACCACTGTCCTTCTGCATGCAAGGAAAACACCCTACCTCCATGCTATCACTTCAGCCTCGAGAGTAATAATTCTATATGCTTTTTTAGTACAACTAATGACAAAAATATTTGCACAGATTAAAGATAAAAAATAAAATAATTAAAAAGTGGTCTATTTTATACACTTGTGGCCAAGCCTATGATTTTATTTACTGAAATGTTTGGGTTTTATTTTGTACTATTGTGTTATTTTAATTTTGATTTTTCAAGTGTATAATTAAAAGCATTCACAAATATTTTCTACCATTCTGTAAATAATTTAATTTTTCTGTCTTTTATTTATTTTTTACTTTAAACAAATTTACTTGACTTTATTTTGCATATGTTACTTGTGCTTTTGGTGTTGTAGCTTTGAAAATTTCATTTTCCAGACCACTGTAAAGAAGTTTATTTACCATTGAAGAGATAGTACAGTACTCTGGGTACTTAATTTGTACGTGACTTACCCAAGTTTGATCCTAGGAACCACATATGATTCCTGAACATATGTAATTCAGGTGTAATCCCTGAATCTATTTTCCTATTTAGTTTTGCATCTTGTATTTACCACATTGATCTATTTGAATTAATTGCTATATATTATTTAAAAATCAGGATCCAGTGATATATTACTCTTTTAATTCCCTGTTTGTGTAGTTTTAGAGAGGCAAAGAAAGAGAAAATGATGTTTAATATTGATAGGAATGCAAATTGGCTTAACTATAATATATTTTAGAAAGCACTTAAAATTACAAAGTGGTGTATAAAGTTATTGATAGTTGAATTTTAGGTACATACTCTTTTGACACCAATCTTAGCACCAATATTTACTATTATCACCAGTGCTCTCTTAATTCATCATTCTCTCCCTCTTGTTAAGTATATAATATGGATGTATAGCTATATCACTCTTCCACCTCACGAGTATAACTGAACTTCCAGCCCCTATCTCATTATCACTTTTGTTTCTCATCTTCTTTCTTTCCACATTGAAACATCACAAAGAACAAGAATAATCTGTATTGGCAGGGATGTAGGGAAAAAGAAACTCTCATTCACTGCTGGTGGGAATGCCATCTATAGTCCAGACCTTATTGAAAACAATATGGAGATAACTCAAAAAACTGGAAATTGAGCTCCTATATGATAGCCAAATTCTGAAAAAAAAAAAAAAACAATAAACAAAAAACAAGTACCCGACAATAGATGCGTGGGTAAAGAAACTGTGGTACATCTACACTCAGCTATTAGGAAAAAAAATGAAGTCGTGAAATGTCCCTTTACATAGATAGATATGTGGGTATAGGAAAAATTAAAATGTTAGTAATACCCAGAGACAATAGAGATGAGGGCTAGAAAGACCAATACATGTTATTAAGCTTACCACAAAGAATAATGAGTATAGTTAGAGAAAAATACACTAAAAACTATCATACTATAATAATGAGATAAAGATATAGAATGTCTGCTTTGAAGAGAGGCAGGAGGTAGAAAGAAAATGGGGGGGCTTTAGTGGTAGGAAAGCTGCCCTAGTGAAGAAGGGTGTAGAAATCCAGCTACCAACATGTCTGGAACCATGGTGCTTACATAAATAATATAAAATAAAAGAGGTATAGTCACATATATACTTTTTAATTCTGTCTAATAATTTCCTACATCTAACCATCAAGGCAAAGATTTTTTGAGAATGTCCTAGAGATAAAATATAATACATGCAATGGTCAGTGTATACCAGGCAAGTAGTTAATTTCCAAGAAGTGCTTGTTCATGGTTTGTTTATGGGAATCCTGGCACAGAGTGAGTAATGAAGGCACCAGTTAACTGGAGGGAACGGCTTTCTCCCTTTGAATGACTGCTCATTTTTGAAACTGGGGCATGAAAACATTTCAAGAAAAATGAAACCAGATTGTATGATGTTTCAAATTCTCATATATGCGAGTACATAGGCATGTGAACTAAAGTATTTAGGGATTACTAATTTTTGTTTTAAGTTAAGTCATAGCATTTAGTATAATCTATAAAAATACGTAATAGTTTCTTATACACTTTGATTTCGGGGTCACTCCCATCTTCTCCTGGATTATGAGTATGGGTGTGGCTCTTAGGTGCTCAGGAGACCATGTGACCTAAAATTGAACCCAGAGTTTCTTCATACATAGCTAATGGTCCAGCTCTGAGCCATTTCACAAGGTCTATAGTGGTATTTCTGTCTTATTTTGGTGGGTAAGGACAGTGGCAGATCATATCCAGTGGTGTTCAGGGCTATTCCTGGCATTGTGTGCAGGGGTTGTGCAATGCTTGGTATTGAACCTGGACTTTCTTTGACCAAAGTACACACTCAAACAATTGAATCATCTCTCCAGCCTTTCCCATAAAGTTTCTGAGAGCTTTAATAATCACCATGAGTTTTCATTGTATTTAAACAACTTTGACCAATCTTTTTTTTACTGATAAGTTTTATTTCTAAGTCTATAGTTTCTTTACTGACTTTTCATTTCAGACTTTTAACTTTACTGGACTATTTGTTGATATTATAGTTAACTCAATTAAAAAATGTTTAGTGACCTTTTATGTGAGAAGCAAAAAAAAGATATAAGAGATGTGTTTGTTTAAGGACTCTGAATAAATAAAGAATATGGCCATTTTTGAAGATTTATTCTTCTACTTTATAATGGGGTCATTGAGATCTGAATTGAGATGGTTGGCCTACTTTTAATTAGAACTTCTCTTTTAATATAGCCTGTATTAAAGTAGACTTTATTTCCATTGGGAGAAAAATGAGAGCAATATGATACAAATTTCAATTATGAAGATTATAATATTATTATAATGGAAATTTTCCAGAAAAATATTGAGGATATGTTTGTGATGTACTATATATATGTATATATATTATTAGGACAGGTTGGAGGGAAACTATAACTAATGGCAGATTTAATTTGTATAGTTCTCATTAAAGCTGCTATACTGTTGTTATTTTGGGACTTGAGAGATATTAGAGATGTTAAATTACCTCCCATGCATATGGCCAACCCCAGATTGATCCCTAGCACTAGAAATGTTTCCTTAAGTCAATAAGAAGTTGAAACCTGTGCACAGAGCCAAAAATATTCCCCAACCACCTTTAGCTGTGGTTCAGTAATTTATAGGTAGGGGCAGGGGAGGTTCTGAGCATGCTGTATGTGTACTCTCCCACATAATTAAAAAGTAGCAATGAAAATTGCCAATATAGGGGCCTATACTTTAAAATGTAGAGAGATGTAC
>PVKC010031675.1:0-14458 GCA_004027635.1 Crocidura indochinensis | reverse complement strand
CTATTTCTGAGTGCATAGCCAGGAGTAGCCCCTGAGAGTCACTGAGTGTTGCCCAAAAACCTAAAACAAAAATACTGGGAAAAATTTGCATTGGTGGAGATGCGGTGAGAAAGGAACTCATCCACTTTTGGTGGAATGTTGCCTGATCTAACCCCTATAAAGGGTGCTCAATAAACTAAGAATTGATCTGTCATAATACCTAGCAATCTCACTTTTGGGTATCTATCCCCAGGGTAAAAATATTCATCCCAAAAGATGTTTGCATACTTATATTTATTGCAGCATTCAGTACAATAACTAAGACTTGGAATCAACCTAGATATTTAACAACAGATGAGTGGATCATTAAGATGTGGTACATATATACAATGGAATACTACATAGCTGTACGTAATCATGCAATTTGCAGCAACATAGATAGAACTGGAAGATATTATGCTAAATGAAGTAATCCAGAAGAAGGATAAATACAGAATAATATCACTTTTTATGTGGTATTTAGAATAACTGCATGAAGAAATGCAGTGGTTTAAATGGGAGTTGTCTCAAAAACCCTTGACTCCAAAATATAGCAAAGAGAGAGAAATTGAGTGGATGAAGAAAGACACAAATGTGAAATAATGGTAACCCAAGCAATCTCAAGTGCATTGGTCATGTTAAAAAGGACAAAACTAAATATCCAAGTCAAATTCAACAACACTGAAGTAATGAGACCCAAACGTTAACATTAAAAACTTAAAATGGACCTGTTATGCTGACAGGCTAAGGATAGGGGTGATAGCATAGGGTGCACTCTGGGAACACTGATCTAGAGAGGTCAACACTAGTGATGGGATTGACTCTGGTATACTGTATGCCTGAAACCTAACTATGAAGAACAGTATATCACAGTGATTTCAGAAAAAAAATTTTTTTAATTACCCATTTGAGTTGCTGGTGTGTTTTATACACTGCCAACCTGAGTTCAATTCTCAGTACCCTAAAATGTCCCCTGATCACCATCAGGAGTCATCACTGAGCAGAGAGCTAGGAATAAGCCCTGTGTATGAACACATATGGCCCAGACATTAAACAAAAATAATAGGAGCTGGAGAGATAGCATGGAGGTGGGGCGTTCACCTTGCATGAAGAAGGTTAGTGGTTCAAATCCCAGCATCCCATATGGTCCCCAAAGCCTGCCAGGAGTGATTGCTGAGCATAGAGCCAGGAGTAACCCCTGAGTACTGCCAGGTGTGACCCAAAAACCAAAATAATAGTAATAATAATATTGATAATAATAATAATAAGCTAAAAGCTGCCTTGTTTTATATAATTTCCAATTTGATTTTGTTTCTTCTTCCAAACACTTTAATAAAATAGCTTAAACCAAGAGGAAGTTAAGATAGGTTTTAATTTGTAGACATACTCTCCTCTAGCTCAATATATTGGAATGTAGCTTTTGAAAGTTTACTAGTCCAATTGTTTGGGAAGAGATGAATAAAGTAATGTTGTAAGGATTTTGATCACATTCCACAAAAAGAATTTATAAAGTAAAAAAAAAATACAAGAAAGCAGGCAAAGATCATGGCCTTTGCACTTATTCATGGGAGCCCACAAGTATTTCCCTCTAGGATTACAAGATGGGAAGAGATATCTAACCTATCTCAAAATAACTACTTTTGTGATCAAATTCAAGTAATAACTATATTGTGTAGCAATTTTAGTTTATGAAAGTAAGTTTTCATCACTTTCATCAACTTCTTGGAAGTTACAAATAATTGTAACAAGCTGCATAAGAAATATTTGTCTAGAAGAATTTTAAAAAAATATCATCTCAAGAGTTCTTTGGACTCTAACATGGAAATTATTGACCAAAAAAGTCAATGGTTGAAGATAATTGGCAAAAACAACAAGGGAGAAGTAGTATTGAAAAGCCTTATGTCCACCAGATCCAGCCTCTCAGAACTGTACCAGGAAGGTTAATGCCCCATAGCACAAACATTTCTCTCCTAAGCTACCAAGGTTAGCAAAATATAATCTTCAAACAGAATAGGATTTGATATTCAGTCAGTCTGATTAAACAAACCAATATGGTAGAAAAACAGGACAAATATGCTTGTAAAATAGTATCAGCAATCTTCCTTTATAAAGCCTGAGTTTGGGTGTTAGATTTATGCTGCATTATGTCAGTTTTCATCTCTTGTACCAAAGACTCCTAATCTGTGCGATTCCTGGAGCTAACTGTAACCCCAATGGTTCTGAAGCCCCCAAAATAAAATACTCTCTTGGTGGGCAGACCTCCATATGTCGGGATTCTCGGCCGACTCGGGCCTGGGACTCTGGCAGACCTCCGTATGCGCCGGGGCCCTCTTAGCCCGCTCAGGGTAGGTGGGTAGGGACTGGAGCGGCCTGGAAGTGGGGAAAACCCAAGGTGCCCCATAAGCTCCTCCAAGGACCCCACCTGGAGACCGGGAGGAAAGAGGAAGGGGGACAGGGGGACCCAGTCCCTACTCCCCTACCCTGAGCGGGCTAAGTGGACCCCAGCACATACGGAGGTCTGCCAGAAGCCCAGGCCCGAGTCGGCCAAGAATCCCGACCCCAGGAAGGGAAAGGGTGGTTCTCCCAGGCCCCAAGGAAGGACACACAGTTATTTTTTAATGTAACACAGTTTTAGTTAATGCAACCCATATAGTCCTCAAGGTTCTGATATGAGCATCTGTGAGCAATACAAGTTGTATCCCAACAGTGGAATGAAAGAGAAATGATCACAGGTGACAGAAGAGACAGAAACTTCTTCCTCCATGGTTGTGGAATACCCCATCAAAAACCACCACAAAGTTATATTCTACTTCTATGCATATACGTATTTCAAATACTCTACTAATAATGTATAGTTTATATATAATATCACCCATGTGAGTATATAATTCACCACCTTTCAGTAATTTGATGAAATATGTGAACATCAACAAAATTTAATATTATAATATTTCAGTCCTCTGAAAAAGATCATTCATGCCGATTTTAATCAATCACTTACTCATTCTTTCTCAGTTCTGTGCATCCAACAATTCTTTGGGTCTATAGTGTGTTTTCATGGACATCTCAGAAAGATGCAAGCAGATTCTATACAGAATTATAGATTTTTGATTTCTTGCAAGTAACAGATTTTGGTTGGGTTAGTGCAACTTTGTACAATGAACAGATTCCTCATTAAAACTATCATAGGGACACACCACAATTTAGTTATCCTTTACCAATAAGTAGTCACTTGGTTCTCGTCTAATAGGAACAAAGTTATGCAGGGAATCAAAACATGGTCCATCCTAGGCTAGCACGTGCAAGGCAGATGCCTTACCTCTTGCGCCATATAGATGCTCTTGCTCCATTGTCCAATTATATTTTAATAAAAGAAAGGTTATAAATTATTCTTCACCAGAAATAACAACTAATTCATTATGATGCAAACCTAAACTATCAAGAACTTTCTACCAGTCTAAAGCTCAAGTGCTTCATTATTTGACACTGTAGGTTTACATGCAGGTTTTGTTGTGTTTATTATTCAGAGAGGGTTTTCTTTAAACTGTCGGAAGTGTTAGATATATTTAATTATTAATTATGACAGGTACGTAAAAACTGAGAATAGTGTTGTGAAGTTATGTGTGACCAATATAGAGCATCAGATACCTCCAGTCATGAAGCACAAAAAAAATATATAAAAACAAGAGCCAGAGAAGTGGTGCAGTATTGTGACATTTGCCTAGAAAGGATAACTGTTTGATTCCCTACCATCCCATGTGGTCCCCAAAAGACAGGAGCGATTTCAGAGCGAATAGCCAAGAATAACCCCTGAGAGTCACCAGGTGTGGCCCCAAAACAAAAATATGTAAATAAATAAAATAAAAACAATGGAATTTAATAAGCTAGACCATCTTGTAAGATTCAATGGTTACTAAAATTAACATCAGCTTTAGATTAAATAATGAATTTATTCATAAAGTAGGAATAAGCGGGGCCAATATTACAGATTCAGTGTACCTCTGCCTCCCCTTCTTCCTCACAATGATCTTGCTACCAATTCTGATTTAGCTGGAAGGTAGCTGAAATGGTGTATGGTTACATCTGTACAAGATACAGTAGATAATATGCTGTAAGGAGGAGGATGGGGTTCTAGAAAAAGGGTGTGGATGGGGGAAGGATAATGGGGTGAGAGGGCAGAAAAGAGGGAAAAAAGAGCAGGGTACAGAATGGAGGATGGGAAAGGTGATGGTGAAAGTGTAGGGTGACCATTAAATGTCAAAGATGTTGGTTTTCTTGTTTGCATGGGATTGATGTAGAAGATGGAGATAAATTGAGGGAGGAAAATCAAGAATTGAGAGTGCTTGACGCAGGAGCAGGGAGTGATGATGTCAAGCCTACCTTGGCCTCTGTGTCATCCACATGGTCTGGCAGACTTGTGGTGTTTGCTGGTTTGTCCGTCTGATTGAACACATCTGCCATATCGCACCTTGTGCTACACTGTACATCTTCAGGGATTTCTATCACGACATAATCCATCTGGGAAAAGAGGCAGAATGGATTTTATATGTGAAGTGTCCTTAGGAAAGACAATCCCTGCCAGGCATCCAACAGTGACCTTGGGATATCAATGAGAGGTGGTGTAGATGTGCTGCCATGTTCCAGAGAATGTAGCAATGGAGATAAATTGAGGGAGGAAAATCAAGAGTTGAGAGTGTTTGACCCAGGAGCACAAGTGATGATGTCAAGCCTACCTTGGCCTCTGTGTCATCCACATGGTCTGACAGACTTGTGGTGTTTGCTGGTTTGACCGTCTGATCGATGACCTCTGCCATATCGCACCTTGTGCTACACTGTACATCTTCAGGGATTTCTATCACGACATAATCCATCTGGGAAAAGAGGTAGGATGGAATATGTTTGTGATGTGTCCTTAGGAAAGACAATCTCTGCCAGGCATCCAACAGTGACCTTGGGATATCAATGAGAGGTGGTGTAGGTGGGCTGCCATGTTCTAGAGGAAGTAGCAATGGAGATAAATAGAGGGCGCAAAATCAAGAGTTGAGGATGTTTGACTCAGGAGCACGGAGTGATGATGTCAAGCCTACCTTGGCCTCTGTGTCATCCATATGGTCTGGCAGACTTGTGGTGTTTGCTGGTTTGTCCGTCTGATCGATGTCCTCTGCCATATCGCACCTTGTGCTACACTGTACATCTTCAGGGATATCTGCCCCGACATAATCCATCTGGGAAAAGACGCAATATGGAATTTGTTTGTGAAGTGTCCTTAGGAAGGACAATTCCTGCCAGGTGTCCAGCAATGACTTGGGATATCAAGGAGAAGGTGGTATAGTTGGGTTAATATGTTCCAGAGGAAGTAGTGGTGGAGATAAAATTGAGGGAGGGAAATCAAGTGTTGAGAGAGTTTGATCCAGGAACACAGAGTGAGGATGTCAAACCTACCTCGGCCTCTGTCTCTTCCACAAGTACTGCCAGGCTTGAAATGGTTGGTGGTTCAGTAGTTGGATCACGGGCCTGTGCCACATCCAGCTCCTGATTAGTGTTAAGTTGGTTCATCTCCGTGACCACCTCCTCCACATTGGCCAAGTCATCACTGTTTTTGTGATCTGTGGTATCCACCACCACATGTCCTGTGGAGGAGCCCCAGGCAGTCAGAAAACCAAGGAGCCAGAGCAGAATGGGGCTCCCTGAGTAGCCTCAGCTACCCCCTCCAAAAGGTGGCCTCACACTCCCTGAGAGTCAGTCACTCACTAGTGATCTCACTGAGCTGGGCTTCGAGTTGCTTCTTTGCCTCCAAGGAGGTTTGTAGGAGATCCTAAAGGTGAGGGAAGGAGGTCATCAGGGCCCAAGGGAAGAAGCCAGCTCCAGCCCTTCCTGCCCAACAGCCCAGGGCCTCTCTCTCACTTGGGCCTTGCTCAGCTCCTTTTCGAGATGTTGAATGGTTTCGCTGTCTGTGACTATCTCTAGCTGAAGCTCATTTAAGACCTGGCTCTGTTGGAGCACTTGTTGCTTCAGGTTCTTATTCTGTGTTCTCAGGTCCTCCTCATTGGTTGCCAGGTGATCCAGGTGATCCTTGTATTCTTGGCTGCACAGCTGCAGCTCCTGGATTTTGGTGGTGTGCTTTTGGTGAAGGGACAGAGACTGCTGGTGTTGCTCTTTCACCTGTGGGCATAATGCAGGAAGTAAGCGCAAGCTGTAGTGATGGCACGATCCTGAGTTTAGCCATGCAAGGCCACTCACCAGCTTAAGGCAGACAGGATATGGCACAATCAATTAATTTCCTGTGCAAGTCATGTGAACTGTCTCTCAAGATCTAAGAGATTGGGCCATGGTCTGCCTCAGGCCACTGGTTCCATCTGTCATCCTCCCACTTCTTAGGAACCTCCACCCTGGAGTAAGGCTGCTGAGTCTCAGCCCTACTGTGTAAATTGTGTGTGGTAAAGTTCATGTTGGTGCGATACTAATACCTCCCTCTCCCCTCTCTTTCCAATATCTCTCCTGCTGCCTCATCCTTGACCATTAACTCCAGGGCTTTATGTGCTAGACACATGGCCTCTCCACTCTCTATTTGCTGATGAAACTGCCTTAGTTCTCTCTCTTGCACTAGCCTCCAGGAGCACATCATTCTAGCTCCTTAGTGGTACCTTTCTTCTCCCCCCATGCTGCAGCAATATTTACCTTCTTCTGTATATTTTCCAGTGCTTCCTGCAACAGTGTGAGCTTTTTTTCCATCGGTTCTTGCCCTTCACACTAGAAGACACAGGTGGGCCAGTCAGAACCTCAACAGCCCCCCTCCTTAAGGGACTGGTATTCTATTGTGCTAGTAGAACATCTCTGCTTTCTCTTTTGTCTCTTTCCTCATGGAATAGGGAGAGGAAGGTAAAAAAGAAAAAAAAATCCCCAAACTCCTTACTCAAGGAAGTCACGGAGAAGGCAGTCGAAACAGGAGGAAGAGGAGCCACACCACAAGATTGGGAATATAACCTGGGGGTATTGGAACTGGAGAAGGATGGCACTGGGGGCAGCACTGCCTCCCCAGCCACTGATCCAGTGAGGAGAACACTGCGCCAATGGAACAGCTCAGGTGTATCAAGGAGGTGAAAATGGCAGAACAGACAAGAACAGGGAAAAGTGAGGACTTTGGTGTCCTGAGGTCATGCTTGGGGAAATGACAAAGGGAGACCCCTTCATTTCATCAGAGAACAAGGAGAAAACAAGGAGTACATCCTGAAGAGACTCAGGAGCAGCACCATTTGTGTTCTTGCCCCAGCATTCTCGCACCATGTTGAGGTTCATTCACTGTGTCCTGGAGTCCCTCTCATCAGGCCCAGGATGATGGGAGTTATCCAGAAGGGCTTCATACATCCTCCCCAAACTTGTTCCTTTCAGGAACCAGAATCAGCTTTGCAATGAAGGGGTTTGCTTAAACAATGGTGCCACTGCTGAATGGTCTATCTGACAGGTCATAATGTAATAAAGCATGGCATATGATGAACAAGGAGAGAAACAAGAGCCTGGTTTCTTTAGGTTGCCCACCAAGCTCATAGCCAAGGGCTACTCCTGCCCATCTAACTCTAATTCAGTGCCAAAGACCAAATTCACCCAAGGAACAGGAAACACACAGAGGCAGTTTTCCCCATATAAGACTGAGCAGAACACTGTCATGTGGGGAACCAGTGATTCCACTGGGTGCAGTTTCCTTCCCCCTTCCTGCACAGCCACACAGGGAAGGACTTACTTCCTTGGGAGTTTGACATTCCTGCACAGCACAGGTGTCCTGACTACTGCCTCTGCAGATCTTCATTTTGCGCCTCTTGCCAGGAATACAGTTGTTTTCTCGCTCATACTTCCTTAACTGCAGAGAAGCAAGGCAGAATGATGTTTCTTGCCCCCTTTTTTACATCCTATTGAGAAAATTCTTTTCTAATTGTCCCTAGAAAAGGACACTGACATGAGTAGATGTAAAATCTCTAATGACTAACAACTATATTCTGCTCAAACTTGAATGGAGAATGGGGAGGTATTAATGTATATAAGTTAACCTGCTTTTTCTAACTCCTAATTCTGGGGCGAGTCCATGGTATATGTATTAGAGAAGTGAAAATTGAGTTATTGAATATGGGTTGGGGTGTTCATAACTTGCTTTTTTCACATTTTCACATCTGGCCTTACTCTTACCTCTGAAAATTGAATTCAGCAGAGGACACATCAGACCAATAAACCGCATCGCTACCAATTATTTTTAATGGTTTTCTGGGTCAAACCCAGTGGTGCTCAGGGGTTACTTCTTTATGCTCAGAAGTCTCTCCTGGCAGACTCAGGCCACCATAAGGGATGCTGGGATTGGAGTCCTTCCTGTGTTGGCCACATGCAAGGCAAATGCCTTACTGTTGTGCTATCACTCCAGACTTTTATCTCCCAAAATTTTGTTGGTATCAAACGTTTTATCTCAGAAGAAGTCAGAGACTCTATACTCTATACACCTATCAAGAGCCCTCTATAGTATATAGTCAATACCTGTGACGGTCATGTTTAAGGGACAGAATGTATTATGAAGTTCACAGGGTATCAGTTCTAAATTCCTCCAGAAAGTCTAACTGATACTATGGAATGAGAGTATGAGGGCAAGAAATAGAGTGAAAATGCCCACATTCCTCAAGAGTAAAAAAGACAGGAATAAACTCAATTTTTATCTTGTGGTTGAAATGATAAGAGTGTTAGGGGGCACATCAAGGATCTACCTCAAGTCCTATGTACAACATAGTGTCCCTGAGTCTCACCTAGAGATCTCTAAGCACAGTTTGGTGTGGGCACCAAACAAAATAGCTGTCAGGTGAAGTGCCTTGGGCACAATGAAGTCCCAAGATGGGCCATAGCAACATGTATGTAAGGTAGCCAGGTTCCCTCACCTCCCAATTGGATATGGTAACTCATGAGGAAAGGAAAGATAAAACCCTAGGGCTTTGTGGACTTGGAAAATTGATCCAAGGACAAGCTCTAGTCTATAGGGAACAGTCCTTATTGGTCCCTCATTGATTTCCCGGAGGAGACCTTCTGACATTTACCCAGGGTTTTTGGAGCACTAAGGTCAGGAGGTCTAGTTTAGGTCAGGGGGGAAGAGGATGGGTTCAGTAAAGGAAATCCCTGGGGGCTCACAGACTAGTTTCCCAGGGACTACAGGGTGAGGGCAGAGGCAGTTGGAGAAGGACTGATGGAAAACTTGGAAAGGAGCCTTCAGATGCCCAAGACTTAATCTGGTGGCATTGGCCACACACACTGACCCTGAGGGTCCTAGACAGCGCCTTGGGCGTGTCCAGACATCCCGCCCCAGCACTTTATTTCTTACTATTTTTCTGGCTCTGGCCAATTGCATTCTCCTCTTCTTCTCTCTTAACTATCCAGGGAGGGGGATTGGGAGGGGAGTTGTGGGTTCATTTCTTCTTAGTTTGGGTCCAACAGGATCCTCCACAATGAACGGCAAAACGTTACCATTAAGTTTCCATGGAAAATGAAAGCAATCTATGCTAGAGCTCGTGGGCGGAGCCCAGTGTCTCCAACCTCATTGGCCAGTGAGAATTCCAGAGCCCTGCACGAGCCCTGAACCCAACCACATGTCAGTGGGATGAGGACAGCACAATAGGGACTAGCCTGTAAGTCACGTGACTGGGTAGGCATGAGACTTGCGAGATGCTCTCCAGCCACCATGCTCTCCCCAACATGGGGGGATTTGGAATGCAAATGCCAAGCATGATGGAGGGGAGAGTTCCCAGAGGGAAAACACCTCTTTTGATGAATAGACCATTCCTGCCTCTCCCAGCACTGGCAGTAACGAACTTAGAAACAGAATGAAATGTGCTCAACTGAGGTACTGTTTTTGTTTTTCTTTAAATCATTGCTTACGGCCTCCTAGCTGCAAACGGCAATCAAATAGTAAACTATATCATGCTAAGGACCAAACTAGCTACATGCAAGAAAAGCACCTTAACCCTTGTTACTCCTGCTGCCCAACAAGGAGACATTTTGCTTCTACATTGAGAGGTATTGATGGAATGAGTTGGATTTGGTGTGCATAGAAACAAACTCAGGGTGAGCCATGCATTCCACATGTAGGGATAAGTGACAGTTTGAAGTCACCTCTCTCCTCAGTTCATGACTCTCCTTCCCAGGAATCAAGCCTAGGGATCATCATTCTCTGTCTTTCTCCACCAGATGTTTTTCTTTTTTTTTTTTTTTCAACATTCAATAATTGGGTGGGGGTGGGGGGTTGGATAACACCCGACAGGGCTCAGGGTTACTCCTGGCTCTATGCTCAGAAATCGCTCCTGGAAGGCTTGGGGACCAAATGGGATGCCGGATTCGAAACACACCCCTTCTGCATGCAAGGCAAATGCCTTAACTCAATGCTATCTTTCTGGCCCAACAGTCGAAAATTATTATAAAGAACATTTACTGTAGACAGAGATGGAGGGAGAAAGGGAGGGAGGGAGGGAAGGAGAGAGGGAAGGAGGGAAGGAAAGAGAAAGGAAGAAAGGAAAGAAGGAAGGAAGAAAGGAAGGAAGGAATAATATATTTATTTAATTAGCATGATTATAGACATGATTCTAACTGGGTTTCAGTCATATAAGGAACACCCCCGTTCACCATTACAACATTCCCATCACCAATGACCCCATCTCCCTCCCCACTCTGCCTGTATTCAAGATGGACATTCTACTTCTCTCACTCATTAACATTGATATGGTAGTTATCAGTGTAGTTATTTCTTTAACTGCACTCACCACTCTTTGTGGTTTGCTTCTGGAGTAATTCTTGAATGAAGAACCAGGAGAAACCCGTGAGCATCAGCCTCACTGGTGTTATCCAAGCCCTCCTCAAATCTTTATTTTAATATTTAAGTTCATTTTCCTTTTCTTTGTTGTTGTTAGGAGGACTTGTCATTACGTAAACTTGGCTACAATTCATATTTGCCTGCATTGCTCACCAAGGATCACACTGTTTTGGTTTACACAATTGTGTACAATTTACCATGGACGAGTCTTCATTTCTAGTGCCTGGACAACTGAATTGTAATGTTCTAGAAATCACATACTTTATTTTCGTGCCACAGGTCCTTGACAGCAGAGTTGCAGAGTCTATACTAAGTGAATGTTAGCAGTATTTGGTTTGGACTCAGGGCCTCACGCTTGTAATGCAGGTATCTTTAGTTACTGAACCATCTCCTGGGCTCCCTGTAGTTCATTTACATTTGTTTTGTTTGTTTTTGGGGTCACACCTGGTGACACTCAGGAGTTAATCTTGGCTATGTGCTCAGAAATTGCTCCTGGCTCGGGGGACCATATGGGATGCTGGGAGATTGAACCGAGGTCCGTTCTAGGCTAGCACTGTCAAGGCAGACACGTTACCACTTGCGCCACCGCTCCAGCCCCCAGTTCATTTACAATTTTAAATATTTTTACAGGACTGTGAAGATTCTTGGAGCGAGGTTGGAGTAGAAATAAGATATTGTTTTATCTGTTCCTTTTTCCTCTTTTTAAACAACATGCCGTATTTTATAAGCGTGATTGGTATAAAGAAAACAACCAACCCACAAATATTCAAGCCATAAAATGTTGGACAAAGAAATTGCACTGTCTTAGAACAAAAAGGGAAGAGAGAGATAAAAAGGCAGGCAGGACGGCAGAAAGGTCAGGAGGGAGAGTGAGAGGTGAACTAGGGACATAGTTGCAGGAAATTTGCACTGGTGAAGGATGTTATGCATAGTATGATGGGAACTCAAATATGAACTACTTTATAATTGTATATCTCATAATGACTTCATTGTGTGACTTTATTTTTTAAAAAAAGACCAAGGGGGGCCGGGCGGTGGCGCTGGAGGTAAAGTGCCTGCTTCCCTGCGCTGCCTTGGACGGACCGTGGTTCGATCCCCCAGTTCCCCATATGGTCCCCCGTGCCTGCCAGGAGCGACTTCTGAGCACATAGCCAGGAGTAACCCCTGAGCATCACGGTGTGTGACCCAAAAACAAAACAAACAAACAAAAAAAAAAACGGAGGGGCTGAAGTAATAGTACAGTGGGTAGGCCCTAGTTTTCCATATGGCTGACATCGGTTTAATCCTTGGCATTTCATATAGTCCCCTAAACCAGTGGTCGGCAGCCTTTTTTTTCAACTGAGCCAAATCTTGCCAAAACCACGATTTAAATTTATTTTAAGAGCCACATTTTTTTTGTTTTTTGTTTGTTTGTTTTTTGTTTTTGACAGCGCTCAGGGGTTACTTCTAGCTCTATGCTTAGAAATCACTCCTGGCAGGCTCAGGGACCATATGGGATGCGGGGATTCAAACCACCAACCTTCTGCATGAGAGGCAAAAGCCTTACCTCCTTGCTATCTCTCCGGCCCTGAGATTTTTAAAACTGAAAATACATAGGATGGTACACTGTTTTTAGTTTCAGTAAGCTTTTATTGAGAATATTTTGCATGCAAGTATCCACATAGGTTGGGAGGATACAGAAAACACAACTAATAAAACAAAAACTTTAGAATGATATTATTTATCGATAATGTTAAATTCCATAAAATTTGCCTTACAATGTAGAGAAAATTACATTCTGACAATGACTGATAAAGTCACAAACACTAATGTGAACATTGGCCTTGCATTTGCTTGGATAGTTTGACTAAGTCAGGTTTGTATGTTGCTGTTTTTAATTTTAGGCACAATTCTAGGTTCTTATCAATGACACAATTTCTCAATTTACTCTTGTAAGATTCATGCTTGAAAATGATTGTTTGCATAAATATGTAGATCCGAACAAGAAAAGAACAGCAAATGCTAGCTTTTTTAGTTTATTATATGAGTCTGGAACACTATTCCAGGTGTTAAAAATCAACATATCTTCCTTCTCCAGGTCTTTCAAAGCAGACCATTTGTGCTATGAACTAAGTTCACATTTGTGTTTCTCCAATCTTTCTAAATTAGCAAAAAGACGCTCAAATTTCGAGCTCCATGGTTCTTTGTTTTTTAAATCCAGAAACTGCATTTCAAAGTTGCCAATGTTGATATTAAAAGGAGGAAAATTTAATTCTGTTACAGTGGCATCCAGAAGTTTTTTTAACAAAGGCCAATGTCACTTTGCTGTTTCTGAAATCCTAAAATCTCTTGAGAAAAGCTTCCCTCATATTTAAAAGTGCTGTTTTAAAATAGGTAATGTCAATATCAGAATTATTTTCTTAGCAATGTTTCAACAGGCTTGGAAGGTGAATCAAAGTTTCCCTGTCAAAATCTTGAGCAAAAACAGATAATTTGTTTTCAAACGAAATAACTTCTTCTAACACCGAAAAATTGTGTTTCCTTTCCCCCTGTAGTTTATGATTAAACTGATTTAGATGTGAAGAAACATCCACCATGAAATACCGTTTTTGAATCCACTGATCATTTGTTAATTCTGGATAGTGAACACCCTTTTCAAGGAAAGATGCTTTGATTTCTGATAATAAGTAAGCATAACGTTTCAAAACATTTCCTTGATAATCAAAATATGCTGAAAATTTAAAACCCTACAATATGGAGATGAAACAGGTACAAGAAAACAATCTTTTAACAATCTTTAAAAGCAAGGACAGTTTCCAGAGAAAATTAGTGATTTCACTGAAAGGAAAAAAAAAATCTATTGACACTTTAGCGTGTGCTGTAAGAAACCAAACTAAAATACACACAGAAACAAAAACGGCACTTTGTTAAAGGCATATGATATATCATAAAGTAATTATGATAGAGTGCCTGAAACATTTTAAAAATAATTTTTTATTTAAGCATATTTGTTACAAAATTATTCATACTTGATTATCAATCATAGAATGTACACCAGTGCACTTTCCCCACCACCAATGTCCCTTGTTTCCTTCCCCTTCACCCTCCTCTACCTATGTCGGGGCAGACATTTTGCTTTTTTCTCTCTATCTCTCTTTTCCTTTGTGACACTGAGGTTTGCAAAATTTCTTTTATGACACCTTAGTTTGCAATATTATTATAAAGGGTACCATGCATGTCACTTATCAATTTTCAGCATCCAGTTCTTGTCCAGAGTGATAAGTTCCGACAATCAATGTCATAATGTACCTTTATTCTAACTGAACTCACCACTTCTTATGGCAAGCTTCTCATCATGGACTAGTCCTCCTGTCCCTCATCCCTATTTTCTCTAGATATTATTACCATATTGCCATTTATTATTCTTATATACCACAAATGATTATTCTGTGTCTATACCTCTCCTTCGACTCAATTCACTCAGAAAAATAATCTGATGTGTTGATGTATGTATAGATGATGCACTGTGCATGGCTCAGTGTTTTTGTGTAGTCACAAGAAACAGAAATTGTACATTGTATTCACTCATTGTATGATAGACTGGATTTAAAAAAAACTCCCTGATGAACTAAA
>PVKC010031674.1:0-14470 GCA_004027635.1 Crocidura indochinensis | reverse complement strand
ACATTTATTTATCTGTTGCACATATGGCCAGTGAATATGTTGCTGAATACTTCAGTACAAGAGTTCAGATAAAACTAAAACAGAGTAGTAGCAGATGGGATCTCAAAGTAAAAGAATAGAGGACTATGCAGATGGTGGGTCACTCAGTTTGCAGAGGCTGGGGAGTGCAGAGATCAATGGTGACCCACTCCAATCAATGTAGGGGACTCTACATAGCACCATGATTAGAAAATGATACAGGTGCTTACTTTACGTTTGGGGGAAAAAGTATAAGAGGTAGTGTTATAAAGAGAAAGATATAAAAAGAAAAAATAACAGAATAAAAAGGAAGGGGAAACTGGTGTGTGGCAAGTTTTTGTGTGTTTGTTTGTTTGGTTTGTTTTAGCATTGATACAGTATGTATTGGGAAAATTAAAAAGGAAATTTCTTTTTTTTTCCGGGCCACACTCGTTTGATGCTTAGGGGTTACTCCTGGCTATGTATTCAGAAATTGCCCCTGGCTTGGGGGGACCATATGGGTTGCTGGGGGATCGAGCTGCAGTTCTTCCTTGGCTAGTGCTTGCAAGGCAGACACCTTACCTCTAGCACCACCGCGCTGGCCCCAGGAAATTTCTTTGACCTAAGAAATACAAGGTTTCTCTCGGTCTACAATCTGCTCAACAAACAAGATATCCAATTCCAGAGGTCTCACTGAGACAACAGCAAATGAACGGGTCTTCCAGAAACATAATGAAAGATCTGTTCCAGGCTCCATCCTAGGAGCAACATAATGACCAAAAACACCAACTACAGACGATGAAGTAAAACACACTGAAGAAGCAGAACTGCTAGAACCATAAAGAAAGCCTTCATCACAACCTCCATTCCATACAAGTTGCACAGTCACCAAGATCTCTAGATACAGAGGACTGATTTTACGATCCATGGTGAAGTAGAAGTCTTCCAAACATCATGAAAGCACCGAGGAGAGAGTAAAGGATCATGCAAGGAGTCTATAGTTAACCCATACTACATGGATGGAGAAACTCTTTATCTCCTAGGCCAAGGAAATTCCCTCTATAATATCCCCAATAATTACTGTGCCTATGTAGGTGGAAAAGGAAAAAAAGCACAAAATAATCATTTTTCCACATATATATTTATTTATTTATTTATTGTTTAACATCTTTATTTTGGCATAGATATTGAAGTGGATGTCTCCTTTTTATTTTTATATTTTTTTATCTTATCTTTCTCCTTTTGCACTCTGGTATGATATGAATTCAGAACTGAGACTAATGTGTGGTGCTTTCTTAGTTGCTGCAGGGCTCACTGGATATCAAATTTGACATTTATTTTTGTATTGTTATGGTGTTTCAATTACCTTTCTCATGTCCTCTCTCAAACTGAGGCAGATAGCCACTAAAAGGACTCCACTCATTCTCAGCATATTTTTAATTAATTAATTTTATTTATTTATTTATTTATTTTATTTTTATTTTTTATTTTTGTTTTATTTTTTATTATTATTTTGCTTAATCTTTACCCCATTCGATTGCCTTTCTCTCCCTCAAACAAAACCACATTACTCGATTTATCTAGGTTAGACTCTCAATAGAGGGAGAAACAAGGGAGGGCACCAGGACCAAACAGATGTATGATCACTGATAGTAAGCTGGACAAAGAGGGGATCACCTACTCTAGCAGCCTGGGGGGGATTATGGAGGATATGGGTTGCAGAAAGAGAAGGGAGAAGAGGGGAGGACAAATTTGGTGGTGGGTATTCCCATGATTGAATGTTAATATGTACCTAAAATACTAATGTGAAAGATATGTAAGCCACTATGATCAAAATAAAAATATTATATATGTATATGTAAAACAAAACAAAAAAAACAAAATCTGTCATTCTTTTAAGATGGAGCCAAAGGCACATTATTTACTGTTAAAGCAGATTTAACTGCCAACTTCTGGATTGCTTAAACAAACAAATTCATTTAGTATATATATGGTGTCATTTAAACATCAAAAGACCTACTGAAAGAACAATCTCATTAGAAACATTTTATATTTTTTTGATTGTTTATTAGGGAGAAAAATTTCTTGTTAATAGTAGAAATACGATACTATAGATTTAGAAGTACCAAGTCCTCAACAGAAACCATTTTATTAAAAACAACTTATTTTACTCTCTTAATCATCTAAAGTGTTCTATCAGATGTTATTCACATCTGTCAAATCATTTCTGTTTATTTACTTGGGGCCATACCCAGCTCTATGGCCAAGAGTGTCTCATAGATAAAGGGACTTCCAGAGTTCCAAGATTCAAATCAGGTTGGCCACATTCAAGGCAAGTGCTCTACCCACTCTACATTGCTCTGGACCCATATAGTTCTTTCTGAATCTTTTCAACAGACAAGTGCAAATGGCTCAAAAGACCCTACCTATCTATTTCCACATATGAACGATCTCCTTTTTTTTTATTAAAGGGAACAAGAACATATTGGATAGAACTGGAGTATCATTTCAGTCTAAACTATGAAGAGGAGTCAAAACACTCATCATGTAAGAATAATCAATAATTTTATAAGTAGCCCAATGACCACTTTGACACCTTCTCATGCCTACCAAGAATCCTCATGGCTGGTTTAATGTCATAGAATGTTGTGTATATTGGCTGACTATGCCATATATGTTTATAAGTAAATATCATGGTGTCAGTCAAAGTCATTATATTACTGGTACAAGATATGATTTGGTTGTAGGTGAGAAAAAATAATTTCCTCTGTGCCCCCACCCCTTTTTTTTCAAATCCTAGTCATTCTTTGATTCCAATATCCTCATTTGATGCTTTTTAAATATATACTAACAATTCCCCCTGATAGTGGAACCTGTTATGCCTCTTGTTATAAAAAAGTTAAAAGCTCATGAAACCTTTTTCTTTGGTTATCATTGCCCAAATAAATTAAATGCACTTTATTTTATTATGTAAAATATTCCTGTTCAGATTAAAATTCAGATGTATTAGAAGAAAAAGAATTCTAAAATGTTATTTTATACCTAGCACAGGTTGAGCATTTGTTTATAAAATTAGACTGGCACCTTGAATTAATCTAAGGCAGGGGTCTCAAACTCGCAGCCCACAAGCTGTTTGTGACCCTCCGTACAACATTTTGTGGCCCTGCCCTAGAGGAATCTTTTTTTGTTTTGTTTTAGTTGTTTGGGTCACACCCCCCAATGTTCAAGGCTTACTACTGACTTTGCACTCAAGGATCACCCCGACTTTGCCTCCTGTGGCCCCCAGGTAAATTGAGTTTAAGACCCCTGATCTAAGGGCTAAAAAGACACTTCTCAGTTTCCAAAAGTGTTGAGAATTAAGAACTTTGGGTGACTGTTTTAATTATATGCAGAATATATATATTTCTCCATCATAATGTTCACCTTTAGAATCTTCTGCTCATGGAATGTAATATATAATACCACCATGAACTGGTGGTAATACATGATGGTAATCCTAGAATGGTAGTTTTCTTGCTCAAAACTCAGGAAAATGGTGGTATCATCCTGCAGCCTGTTTGTGCAAAGTTCACTCACCTCAAAATGGAGGGTTGATTTTGCTTCAGTTTAAATTTAAATGACTGCCTTTCATTCGAGAGAAAATGTCTTGAAAAGAAGTGGATGCTCTGACCCCCAAAGATAGCTTCTATAGTAACTATACAGATCACCTATATATGACTTCAATTCAGTAACCAGAAATCATATTATGCTCTTTTTCTCCAAGAATTTAGGGTGGTGGTCATACCAGTGCTCTTCTCTCAGAAGCCACTCCTGGAAGGCTCAGGGCAACATATAAGATGTCAGGATTCGAACCAGGGTCTGTTCCAGGTCGACTACATGCAAGGCAAAAGCCTTACCACTGTGCTATCTCTCTGGCCCCTATCCAAAAATTTTAAGCAAAAAGAGAAAGCTATAAAGGAATGATAAAGCAGGTTCACACTAGAACACAGACACAGGTACTTGGTAAGGCAGAGGTATCAAATCAAACTTACCTTCTACTCTAGAGGGAATGAGGGGACCTGGCTATTGAAATTATCCAAAAAGTAACAACATGGAAGATGCAAGAACATCTACTGCAACACTCCAAATGAATAAAAGAATACACATAATGAGTGGGCAAGAGGCCCATTTCAGCAACTAAGTCACATGATTTATAAGGAATGGGTATCAACCTGGAAGACTATTACCAAAACCTAATGAGTGTAGAATGTGCATCAAGACTAAATTTTGAGAGTGATGTTATTTTGTTAAAAAATAATAAGCATGGAAATTATGTGGCCAGTCACGGTAATTTATTTGGTGCTGGAACCATAGTAGAATGATACATGGCTATTCACTTTAAGAATTGACCTTTAACTCTCTGACCCCATTCTAAAATTAATTTCAGCTTAATGTGGTAAGTGCTAATAAAAAAATCAAGGTGGGAATTCAGACCAAACTAAGAGATCAAACAAGATTTCCTAGAAGAGATCATTCTTGAACTCTTTTTTTCTTTCAGATCAAAGATCACAGCTCAACACTGTTGAACTCTGTGTTATTTGGCAGCTTGCAATTATCCCTTTGAGTATGTTTCATCATTAATTAAAAATGGGTAAACCGATACTGGTCTTCTTTTTTATTACGAGGATTAAAAGATTTAACATATAAAGTGCATTTGTGTTACACCCATCCCCCATTCTTCCTGATGGTAAGAGCTGCCATTTCTGTGAGAGGTCCTTGGCAGGCAACAAACAAAAGGATTGCCTCAGGGGCAGGGAGAGGATTGATTCAAGGATTCAGTGGGAGATGGAGGAAGAAGCAGCAGGGGGAGAGATGGCAAAAAGAGGTTGAGATGAGAGAGCTGACTATGGAACCACCATAAAAGGATTTAAAACTTGGGAACCACATGGAGTGACGAGGGCCTGAATAAAGCTGATGTCTCCTGAAAACCGGCTGTGGAATATTTCCTCTTGGCTACCTGAACCCTCAGATGCGCCAGCTGGAGGAACTGGAGTAGCATGGCCTGGGTCATCAGAGAAAGGCCTCTCTATCTATCTCACCATTATCTAGCCTCATCCAGACCCCATAATTAACATCATATTCTACACATTTTTACATTCTAAGTGCTTTCATTCCTACTTTATAAAATATTGGTGCTGAAGGAATTGAAGGTATGCAAGATCTATGCTGCTGTTTGATAATAGCTATGAATCCAGGTAGCTAGTCAAAGGACTACTACTCAGGACAGAGCCTGTTGTTTACGCTCCCGAACTTTGGGAAATCTTAAAAATCTCATCTCTCAGGGCATAATGAATACAAGCAAGTAAGAGTGATAAAAAAAAAGAAAAGACAGCAATATAAAACAGTATGTACGGAAAATGTAGAAACATTAGAGAAAATGAGATGAACCTTAAAATTCTGTAAAGTAGTTAAGCAGCTGATTTAAAACCAAATCTAAATGAGATCGCACATAAAAAATAACCACCAGACTTAGAATCATGCATTAAAATAGTACATGCTCCAGATTTAACCATGAGTTATTTTAAGCTACCTTGAATAAGAAAATAAAATTAGTATCAAAGTACAAAGAAAAAAGTATAATTGACTATAATTTTTGGAAGCAATCTTTAGGTTTATCCAACTCAGCTTCATATCTTGAACTATAGTTGAGGCTAGTTAATTTCTTAAACACTGATGTGAATGTTGTCTTGCAGGATTTTAAGCAGCAAAATTCACAGTTCTTATGTCTGTAACTACTGCCACCTTAAGTTCTAACAAATAGAAAAGAAAGCTTTACACATGTGAGATCAATGGGACAAAATTATAGCTAACTCAGAACGATTAATTTAGATTAATGTTTCATGGAGGCACATTTATTGTGCACTTTTCGATCATTTTAAAGTTTTTGAGACATTTAAAAATCCTGTAAGTTAGGTCTACTCATTAACAAAGTTCCTTTATTGAGCACTGTATTATCAGTCAAAATAATATCTATTATATTCATTTTTGAGCAATAATATGCATAATTATGCTAGTGATAAAATAATATACTTGAAAACTTTTGCTGTTATATGCCAAGGAGATAGTACAAGTGGTAGAGTACATACCACACATATATGAGGTCCAGAGTTTGATTTCTAGTACCTAGATGGCTCCCCTCCCCAGAGCATTGCCTAATACAGCCCTGATGAGTTTCTACCACTGCTAAATAATAACAATTAAATAATAAATAAATAACAACAATAGTTATTATTATTATTATTATTATTATTATTATTAAAACAGCATTGCGTTTCCTTTTGTGTTTAGGAAAATTTTGAAGAATTGTTTCATTTCACCCACCTATTACTAAGTGGAAGAACTGTAGCCTATTTGTATAATTTTAATTGTAAACTTTGTTCTTTTATCTGCTGTCCTGTAGACATTTACCCTATATTTTTGCATGTTAATGAAAGTATTAGAATTAATTGAGAAAATTGTAATTTTGTATTTACCATAAAAGGTCGTTTTCTTTTTTTTGGGGGGGGGGTCACACCCGGCAGTGCTCAGGGGTTACTCCTGGCTCCATGCTCAGAAATCGCTCCTGGCAGGCACAGGGGACCATATGGGGCACCGGGTTTCGAACCGATGACTTTTTGCATGAAAGGCAAATGCCTTACCTCCATGCTATCTCCCGGGCCCCTAAAAGGTCTTTTTCTTAAATTTTCAGGATTAAAATCTGGAGCACTTATGCTTCATGTCAGGAAGAATATTTGGTGAACCTCAGATTTTGTTGTTTTTCTGGTGTCAGGTATTGAATCCCGCATCTAATATATGCAAGGTGAGGGCTTTTACTCTGAACCACATCCCTAGCTTCTAATATAATCTATCAAGTGAAAGGCTGAATGCTTGTAGAGAGGGTTTCCTTAAGAAATATATTGACAGTTTGCTTTGCATGTATATTTACTTTGCATGTAGAGACCGTGCTGAACTGGAGGCCAGAAACTACTATGACTCTCAATACTGGTTCTTTTACATGCTAGCTTTTCCTTCTACAATAAATCATTAAACTTGCTCTCTTGGGCCTAAAAATAAAATAAACATATGAATACAGACTTTGTAAATGGTAAAAGCATAATACAGATTGTCCTAAAAGTATTATCTGAGACTCACTTGAGGATAACATACTGTCTCCCAGTCTCTTAATTACTACTTCTCCATTTTGAAAATAAAAAGCATGGATAATTGTCTTCCCCACTTCCTTGGACTTTGCTTCTTTAACTCAACATACAATAAATCTGAACAAGTTACACCTGAGTGTGTCCTAGCCTAATTCTATCAATTCCACTTGCCTCTTATTCAACCTACCAGATTTTTATAGCCCCAGAACAGTATCTTTAAATATAGCATTTTTGTATTTATTATTTTTTTTTGCATTTTTGTATTTTTGAGGGGTATTTTTTTCTTAACTTTGGACCTGAAGTGTTGGTGTTTAAGCTTACTCCTGGCTCTGCACTTTGGGAAAACTCCTGGTAGGTTTTAAAAACATGTGAAGTGCTGATGGTATTAAACTCAGGTTAACTACATGCTGTATTATCTCTAAAACTCTGTATCCTTTTTAGTTGATCTTTTCTTTTTCTTTTTTTTCTTTTGGTGGTGAGGGGTGGTGGGGTGGTGATGGTGGTGGGAGCTGATTTTTTTTATTGATACAGCATAGCTTACAATACTCCTGATAGCCTTAAAATAATCTCCTTGCAGTTTTTATATTTTTTTTCCCAACTTAAGTTCTGCCCACAGCCAGGGCATACATTTCATATGGAAAACCTTATGGATGACTTTTCTTGTAGCTTTCAATGCTTTCCCACTACTTTTCAGACATTTCAGACATACTGAGAGCCTTGCCAACCCACCAAACCCATGCTGTCCATGCCCATAGTACTTGTCTTTGAACAAGCCCCAATTTTTCTTACTGTAGCGTTTCTACATATATAATTCTTTTGTTCTTTAATTCTCTTCTTTTTTGGTCACAGTCCTTTCTCAGCTTTTATATCACAATTCCCCATTCTGCTTTCATCTCTTCAACTTCTTGCTTTGTACTGTGATGACACATTGACTTCATACTATTTTGAGGTATTTTAATTGATGTCTACTTTGCTTTTAGAAAGGGGCCTAAGTTGTATTTTCTTGCATAGCTTTTGTGCTTTCTTACAGTCTTATCATGTCTCCAAAATATGTCTATTCTATTACTGAATGTATAAATTGGTTCCCAGAATGCTTGCTCTTATTTCTAAAAAGGTTTGAGATTCAGTATCCTGACAAAGAATATAATCTCAATAAATAAAAAGCCAAGGATCTAATAATAAAAGACATTAGTTTAACTTTCATTTTTTCTCGAACTTGTGCTAATAAGCATCTGAGAGGTCTCTCAGTTCTTAAAACTAACCCAAGAGATAGGTGCCATCACCTTGGCAGTTTGTCATTAAGAATGGGATGACAACTTGCTGGTGAGATAGCACAGCGTAGGGCATTTGCTTTGCAAATGGCCAATCCAGGACCAAAAAGGTGGTTTGAATCCCAGCATTCATATGGCCCCCCGAGCTTCCCAGGAGTGAATTCTAGCACAGAGCCAGGAGTGACCCCTGAGTGCCCTCAGGTGTGACTCCAAAACCAAAAAGAAATTCATACAGCCAAAGATGGTGCTCTGTTGGAATATGTTGGAAAATAATGAATCAATTGATGAGAAGGCTGAAGAGGGAGATTGGGGCATTCTGCAAGGCAGACCTAGTCAAGGTCAGGCTAAAGAACTCCATAGAAGGATCACACTTGACTTTCTCATTAGGACTTAAGATATACCCCTCTTTGGTTAATGTGAGGAATATGTGTGATCTCAGAGACAAAAAACCAGACTTGACTTTCTTCTAAACTTCCATAATTGTGGGATCACTTTTATTGATAGAAGGATCTAAATGAGCAGCTAAAATTCTCCACACAGTCAGGACTTTGATATGCTGTCTCATTTCAAAATGCTTGCAGTCAAAGATACTTTTGCAGTGTTCATATGTAGCTACATATTCTGCCATACCACCATACCTCACCATTCTGTTTTCCAATGGGGAACCAGGCAAGCTGTTTGTCACTTTATAGCAAAAGCACAAGAAAAGAAGGGAAAACTCAAATCAAGAATTCTCAAAATCATAGAGGTCATGTGAAAATGTCTGTTCCTCAACCATGTAGTAGAATGTGAAAAATGATTACAAGTTTGATCATTCTTTTCTTCCTTTCTGAAGAAGCACAGGGTATCCTTATAGCTGTCGCAGCTGGGAAACAGGCACTGAGTGAGGGCATTCAAGATTTGTGCACAGAGATTGTACAGCCTGTCATTCTTACCCACAAATGCACCAGCAATAAAATAAATATGACACCATTCCCTTTTGCATAGGCATACTAAAAAAGGGGAAATCTTATGTATGAAAACAAGCTCATATCTACTAGGGATAGGAACCCATAAATTTTATAATACAGAGGTGTCTCCATTCTGAACACTTGTCATGGAGACTCAACTTAGAGTCTATGTTGGACAGTGAATGTCCAACCCAGAACTCCAGATCTCAGCCATAGAATTGACACAGTTCCCTGCAACAGCACCAGAAACCAAACTCCACTTAGGATTTCCTAATACTGCTCTGGCACCAACTTGCTCCAGGTTAACATGACATACTGACGATGAGGAAACAGCAACAACTCGATCTAAGAACAGGTTGCTCTACTTCATCACCTAATGATAATATGAATTCAGAAGACACACCATCCTTCAATTTGTGCAAAACCCAAGATCACTAATTACAGAAGACTGACATTGATGATTGTGACAGAGCAGAACTTTGTATGGGACTAATAAGAAAGACCTTAACCTATGCTTTAGCCTAGGATTTGTACAAAAACCAAGATCTCTAATTCCAGAGGTCTGACTTTGACAAACATGACTGAGCAGAACATCTAGAACCATAAGAAAAGACTATATACTAGCTTCGTCCTAGGATCTGTGCAATAAACAAGATCACTAATTATAGAAGACTGACTACAACATCCATGACAGAGCAGAACTTCTAGAACCATAAAGAAAGACTCTATCCTAGAATTCGTCCTTTGACCTGTGCAAATGCCAAGATCTCTAATTATAGAAGACTGATTTTGTCAACCACAACGGAGCAGAAAGTTTCTTGACACCATAAAAAGACCTTGGGTTTTGATAATGAACATGTCCAGATCCTGTAGTTGTTTCCATGACATTATGCTTCAAGAGTGGAGAAACCCTTTATTTTAGTCCAAGAGAATTCCCTTTCTAATTTCTCCATTACTTACTGTGCCTATGCAAAAAAAAAAAAAAAAAAAAAAACCAGAAGAAGAAGAACCACAAAACCTCTCCCACAAGCCCTCCTTTTATTTTTTCTTCCTGTTGTTTTATTGTTTTTTTGTTGCTGTTGAGTTTTATATCATTGCTTGTTTTTTTCTTTTTTTCCCTTTCTTCTTTTCAATTGATATTTATAGCTTCTAGATGGATTCCTCCCAGATTTTTCTGGTTTTATTTTCTTTTTTCCCCAAGAGAACCACAGAACTTGAATCATCTTGTTTGCCTCATAAATTGGGGGTGGGGGGGAATGGATGGTAGCAGGAGCAAACAGTTACATGAACATTGAGTGGAAATAAAAATGAAATCATAATTAAACAGTAAACCCAAAGTCAATGTCATGCCTTAGTAACAATCTTTACCCTCAGGTCTTAATCCATTAGGTATCAAGACCAACCACCTGCCCCAATAACCATCACCCAGCTCCCAAGCGAAAGGACACCCACTCAGCCCCCATCTCATCCCCCAGCAAAAAAACTACAAGGAAGAAAGAGAACAAAAGAAATAAAGAGAAAGAAAGGAAGAAAGCCATAGCTTCTGATTCATAAATGCATCTTTTTAATGTACCAATGAATTAGCATATGTTGGAGACACCACATCAAATTCTCTGGTCCACCTGAGACAATGTTATCATTACAAATTCATGTCTGAAGTGAAAAAATTACAAAGAAATTGAGAAATCATTTGGAGAGGATTTGTCTTTTTATAACCACACAATGTCAACACAGTCAACACAGGCTTCTTTATTTTCATGGAAGACAAATGGTCATGATAATCTAAAACAACTGGACACCAATTTGACAACAAGACATTTTTCAACTCAGTGATTAGTAACATCAAAGGCTTTGGAACAACAATTTGTTCTGTCAGTGATCATATTTATTACACAGTTTAAGTAAAAATTGGCAATCACCATTATATTCATTATATATATAAAATAGGGCTGTAATGACAATTACTATTCTTGTGCTTTATTCTATCACTTAGAAACCAGAATATCAAATTTTTGTCATTAATTTACTTCTACATACCCTTTAATATATGTGTAGATATCAAGAACTGGATTCAGTGCTATAGCCTAACAAGTAAGATGTGGTCTCTGTCATTAGAAAACTCTCAATTTAGTAAAAAGAACATAGACATGCAATTAGTTAATTACAAATGTAATTTATTTTCAATTTTAACAAGGGTAACCCACCAATTAAGAAACAACTTAAGAGCAGGAAACACTACTTTGTCTCCTCAATGTTTATCAGAGCACAACCTACATGTCAGGTATTCAATATATGAGTACCAATGCAGGAATTAATGAAATACAATGATTGGGACACCAGAGGAGAAGATGCATAATGGTCCATTACATTAGGATCATAGAGCATTAAACTCTAAGTCAAGAAGTTTTTTAGAGCTTACATATTACTAGTAAGTTTCTACTATGGCTGCTTTTTAATATGACCCTCAAACCACCTTCTTCTGCTAGCTAATGGGCACATATTTTCAATCACTGCCCCCTAGACTGTTAATGTTAATGTTAATGAGAAAGATGAGATATGGGTCATTTCCTGGGGTTAATCATTCCTGAGAAGATGACTGAGAAATGTTTATAGAAGATATATAGATAAATAGATAGATAGGTAGATAAATAGTAATATAGTAATAAATAACTAGTAATAGTAAATAGTAATAAATATAGTAATAAGAAATACCTTTCAAAATTCATCCACTCCCATTAAGTAAAAATAGACAATGTTAACTTTTAGATTTTTTTTCAAGAAAAAAAAGATGATTGGTCACATATTTTTAAAGGGGAGACTGATGTCATTCAATAAGAAATAAGTATTTTTGTACAATGGTGACATAAATAATAATCATTTTGTATTCTAGAGGAAAAACAAGTTCACATGTGTAGTCAGATATAAAATGTACATGTGTAGTTGTACTAAAACTATACATTATAAGAAATCTTAATATGTAATACTATAAAACTAAGGTATAGATATTTTTCTACATATCTCAGCTTTCTTATATCTATCTCAAAATACAAAATACCAGTTACCACACCTACAATCCTAGCAGTGTTACTTTTAATAATGAAGACCTGGAAATAAACTCAAGTTCACAACACACAGCAAATGAATTGAAGATACATTCTTCTTAATACATATAAATACTATTCAGTTATAAGAGGAGATGAAATATTGGCTTTTATGACAACATGAATGGAAATAGAAAGTACAATTTTAAATTATATAAGTCAGAAGGCAAAAGACAAATTTTGAGAGATCTCATTCATATGCACTTTACAAAGAAACAAATCAAGGAAAAGGATAAATGACAACAAACCCTAGACTCTGGCCAGAAAATCAAGGGTTCAAGTGGATAAAATGGGTTAAAAGAAACCTTTAGATAGTGGTTGTGGGATATTGGTATTTGGTGGATGTGGTATGGTTCACATTGTCATCTCAAAAACCAAAATTTATAAGGCAGATCATTGGAATCTCAATTTCAGAAAACCATATGATTCAAATTTTACAAATCATTTTTTGTTTTAGTTTTTGGGTCACATCCGGCAGCGCTAAGGGGTTACTCCTGGTTCTATGCTCAGAAATCACTGCTAGCAGGCTCAAGGGACCATATGGGATGCCAGGATTCGAACCATCATCCTTCTGCATGCAAGGCAAGTGCCCTACCTCCATGCTAACTCTCTGGCCTACAAATCAATTTTTAAAGGAAAGAAAATTACTGATTTTTTATTAATAAATTTTATTTAAACAGCTTGATTACATACATGATTGCGTTTCAGTTTCAGTCATGTAAACACCACCCATCACCAGTGCAATGTTCCCATCACCATTGTCCCAAATCTCCCTCCACTCCACCCAGCCTGTACTCTAGACAGGCTCTCCATTTCCCTCATATGTTCTCATTTTTAGAACAGTTCAAAATGTAGTTATTTCTCTAACTAAATTCATCACTCTTTGTGGTGAGCTTCATGAGGTGAACTGGAATTTCCAGCTCTTTTCTCTTTTGTGTCTGAAAACTACTATTATTGCAGGAATGTCTTTCATTTTTCTTAAAACCCATATATGAGTGATACCATTCTGCGTTTCTCTCTCTCTCTCCCTGACTTATTCACTCAGCATAATAGATTCCATGTATATCCATGTGTAGGAAAATGTCATGACTTCATCTCTCCTGACAGCTGCATAATATTCCATTGTGTATATGTACCACAGTTTCTTTAGCAATTTGTCTGCTGAAGGGCATCTTGGTTCTTTCCAGAGTCTTGCTATGGTAAATAGTGCTGCAATGAATATAAGTGTAAGGAAGGGGTTTTTGTATTGTATTTTTGTGTTCCTATGGTATACTCCTAGGAGTGGTATACCTGGATCATATAGGAGCTTGATTTCCAGTTTCTGGAGGCATCTCCATATTGCTTTCCATAAAGGTTGAACTACATGGCATTCCCACCAGCAGTGGATAAGAGTTCCTGTCTCCACATTCCCGCCAACACTGTTTGCTCTCATTCTTTGTGATGTGTGCCATTCTCTGTGGTGTGAGGTGGTACCTCATAATTGTTTTGATTTGCATCTCCCTGATGATTAGTGATGTGGAGCATTTTTTTCATGTGTCTTTTGGCAATTTGTATTTCTTCTTTTTCAAAGTGTCTGTCCATTTCCTCTCCCCATTTTTTGATAGGATTAGATGTTTTTTTCTTGTAAAGTTCTGTCAGCGCCTTGTATATTGTGGAGATTAGCCCCTTATCTGATGGGTATTGGGTGAATAGTTTCTCCCACTCAGTGGGTGGCTCATGTATGCTGGGCGCTATTTCCTTAGAGATGCAGAAGCTTCTCAGCTTAATATATTCTCATCTGTTAATATCTGCTTTCACCTGCTTAGAGAGTGCATTTTCCTCCTTGAATATGCCTGTAGTCTCAATGTCCTGGAGTGTTTTGCCTACATGTTGTTCTATGTATCTTATGGTTTCAGGTCTGATATCAAGGTCTTTCATCCATTTGGATTTTATATTCATACATGATGTTAGCTGGGGGTCTCAGTTCAATTTTT
>PVKC010031673.1:0-14442 GCA_004027635.1 Crocidura indochinensis | reverse complement strand
GGGGGGGATGCCATCTAGTCCAGCCCTTATGGAAAACACTATGGAGATTCCTCCAGAAACTGGAAATCGAGCTCCCATATGATCCAACTATACAGCTCCTAGGGATATACCTTCGGAACACAAAAATGCAACACAAAAAGTCCCTTCCTCATACCTATATTCATTGCACCACTACGTACAACAGCCAGACTCTGGAAACAACCACGATGCCCTTCAACAGATGAATGACTAAAGAAACTGTGGTACATATACACAATGGAATACTACGCAGCTGTGAGGAGAGATGAAGTCATGAAAATTTCCTATACATGGATGTACATGGAATCTATTATGCTGAGTGCAATAAGTCAGAGGGAGAGAGATAGACGCAGAATAGTCTCACTCATCTATGAGTTTTAAGAAAAATGAAAGTTATTATTGTAATAATACACAGAAACAATAGAGATTAGAAATGAAAGGACCGGGGTCCGGGAGATAGCATGGAGGTAAGGCGTTTGCCTTTCATGCAAAAGGTCATCGGTTCGAATCCTGGTGCCCCATATGGTCCCCCGTGCCTGCCAGGAGCAATTTCTGAGCATGGAGCCAGGAGGAACCCCTGAGCACTGCCGGGTGTGACCCAAAAAACCCCCCCAAAAAATGAAGAAAAAAAAAAGAAATGAAAGGACCAGCTCACGATATGAATCGCACCACAGAGTGTAGAGAAATAACTACACTGACAACTAGCATGACAACATCAATGAGTGAGAGAAGTAGAAAGCGTATTTCAAATACAGACTGTGAGTGGGGCATTGGCGGTGGTGAAGGGGGGTGTTCCGTTTTTGACTGAAACCCAACTACAATCATGCTTGTAATCCTGGTGCTTAAATAAAAATTTGATATTAAAAATAAATGTAAAAATGTAAAAAATAAAGTGAGGTAGTGGATTTGTGTTAATCTAACATGCTTGTTTGTGACAATGACACAACATCAATAAGAAAAGTGTGAAATAGAACAACCTAAATAATCAAAATGACCTATTAATGGGAAAAGATGGGAAAGTATGTGAATACATGAGTGGAAAGTCAGGAAAAAGAAGTAAAGTTTTGTTTCCTGAATAACATGCCCATGAATAAGCAAAAAGAAAAACAAAACATGCTCAAGAAAATAGGACAGGAATGATAATAATGATCAGGAGGACCAGTCCATGCTAGGAAGCTTGCTACAAAGAATGGTGAATTCAGGTAGGGTAATGAATGGTTAGTTCGCTGTGACAATGATAGTTGGACCTGATCACTCTGGACATGAACTGGGGGCTGAAAAGGGATAAAGTGATATGCCTGGTACCCCTTCATTAGCAACAATGTCAACCATAGTGTCAAAAAAGAATACATAGGCAAAAGAGAGAAAGAAAAAGAAAGAGAAAAAGAAGTATAATGCCTGCCCCAGAAGCAGGGGAGGATAAGTGGGAGGGAAACTGGGGACACTGGAAGCGGGAAGTGTGCCCTGGTGAACGGTGGTGTATATTCTATGACTAAAACTCAATCGTGAACAATTTTGTAACCTCAGTAATTATATTTATTTTTAAAAAAGGACAGAGATGAAAAGAGCAAGGGTATAGGGGAGTCCTTTAATATGGAATATCACAGTTTGTCATTAATCAATATATGATTTTGATCACATATCATCAAAAATGAAAACTAAAAAAGATCACCAATCACCTATATGTTGAAATACTAAAAAATACGTTCCAAAGGGAGAAGAACAAGATCAGAGGAAATGGGTTATTAGTCACAAGAGCAAAGAGATAAATGAAAGAAAGCTAAATAATGAGTTATGGTGTTCATAACTGAAATAATACAGTATCACATGATTTCAATCTAGATAATTCTGAAAGGATGTGGTAGAAAGAGATTATACTAAGTTTCTTGCTATGGGTTTTGGTAAGCTATGGATACTAACTTTGTATTAATAATTAAATAAAAGCATATCTTAAAAATTATGACTTCTTCCCCAAATGTGGCACTATTGTGACTCCAAAGATCACTAGCTTTAAACACTAGAAGACATAGTGCCTGTATGTGCCATGCCTGCCCTTAAACTAAAGCTCCGAAAATTGCAATGATTCCCCTTGAAGTAGCTTTAGTGGAATGGAAGAGGTAAATTTAAAGTGGACGATTTGCCAGGATACTCTGATGACAATTTGTCCTTAGGACAGGATAATGTACTGGAAGCACTCATAGCTGATACATGGAGGCACTGAGAAGGATCGCTGTGTTCATCAGGGATTTTCATCTGTAGTTTTCTTTTCTTTTTTTAAAACTATTGTAATAATGCCCAAAGACAATAGAGATGAGGGCTGGAAGTATTGGCTTTTAATATGAAGCTCACCACAAAGAGTGCAGAGTGCAGTTAGAGAAATAACTATACTGGCAACTATGGGGACAATGTCAATGAGTGAGAGAAGTAGAATGGCTGTCTCGAATACAAGCAGGGGGTGTGGGAGGAGGGAGATGGGGGACATTGATGATGGGAAAGTTGCACTTGTTCTTTTTATGACTGAAACCCAACTATAATCATGTTTGTAACCAAAGCGCTTAAATAAAGATATTATTTTAAAAAACAAAAAACAAAAGAGAATGATCACTGGCCTGCCAAAGTCACACACATTCATTACTTAAAATGAAAATTTTCAAGTTGTGTTTTCCTAAAAAATTAGAAAACTGAGTCATCGTGTTCAAACAGGGACAGCTCCACTTACTCACACTTTTCTCAAACAAGAGGTAAACTGAGCCGTGAAAGATTATGGAGACACAAGCCAATGCAGCAGAAAGCTGGCTTTCTCGGGAGGAGGTGGGGGCTGGGCCAAAGTCACACCTGCTGTATCCATCACTCTGAATCAGCATTTCCCTGACGGTCCTACATCATCACTGACCCTCTATGATTCCTTCAGGGACACCAATCTGACCTCATGTCAGGTATGCCAGTTTGGGGGCTGATATACCAGGACTTTTGGGAAAGTGTGCGGGCACCCTGCCCTGTATCTTCCTTTTTCCAGGAGGCCTGGCAGCTGTAAACATGCCCCTAAAAGTCATAGTATCAGGAATAGTGCTTTGAATTTCTGGAAAACTTTATTAATCTGATGGTGTCATCATTAAAGGAACACCCCAAATGAACAGAATGGATGGCTAACAACAAGCGCTTACTAAACATTCTGTCATTGTATTAAAGACTTGATAGGAAATACAATTTTTACAAATATGTTTGCTTCCTTCCTTTCTCCCTTCTTCCTTCTCTCCTCTCTTTCTTTCTTTCTTTCTTTCGTTCTTTTTTCTTTCTGTCTTTTCTTTGTTTTCTTTCTTCTTTCTGTCTTTTTTCTTTTCTTTTTTCTTTCTTTCTTTTTTCTTCCCTCCCACCCTCTCTTCCTTCCTTCTTTCCATCTTTCCCTCCTTTTTTCTTTTCTTCCTTTCTTAATTCCTTCTTTTCTTCCTCCATTCATTTTTGATTAAGGTTCTGTGACTTACAAAGTTATTAATAGTTGTGTTTCAGGCAAATAATTTTTTTTTTTTGGTCTTTGGGTCACACCCGGCAGTGCTCAGGGGTTACTCCTGGCTCCATGCTCAGAAATTGCTCCTGGCAGGCACGGGGGACCATATGGGGCACCGGGATTCGAACCAATGACCTTTTGCATGAAAGGCAAACGCCTTACCTCCATGCTATCTCCCGGGCCCCTCAGGCAAATAATATTACAACACCAATGTCCTCAGGTTCCCCCTCCCACCCCCTGCCTGCCTCCTTGTCACACACATATTTTGATTTATCATAGTTTGAGTCTCGTGATTTCAGTGTTGGCAATACACTGAAATGTACCACATTTCTGTACTACCTGTGTACTCAGGCCCCTATTCTCTGACCCTGTTATCTCTGGTTCACCTCTTTTTTTTTATTTGATCTTTATCATCATTGTCCTCATATAACCAGGGAACATTCAGTCTGTTTTTCCTCCTCAGTAGACATATTGCTCTTCTTGGTCTTTTTTTAATTGAATACTGTGAATTATAGTATTGTAAATACAGTTATTCATGATTGAGTTCCAGGTGTACAATAAATAGTTCAACACCAGTCCATTTATCAGTGTCCACTTAACTTACCAATGTCCCAAATTTCCTGCCCATAGCGCCAATCTGCTTGTAGGGCAGGAACTTTTTTCCTTCTTTACTTTATAGGCACTGTGGTTGACAATACTGTTACTGAAATAGCATCATGCATCCCAGTTTACCACTTTCAGCACCCAGTGGCCACTTCTCTATCAGGCCCTTCCCACACTTACTCCTTCCTTTCTGTTCGTGGCAAACTCCTTACTAAGGATCAATTTTCCCACTCTACATTTGTTTTTTGGTTTTGATTTTTAGGTCACACTCGATGACGCTCAGGGGTTACTACTGGATGTGAACTTAGAAATCTCTCCTGGCTTGGGAGATCATATGGGACTCTGGGGGGGGGGGAATCAAACTGCAGACTGTTCTAGGTCAGCTGCATCCAAAGCAAATGCCCTACCACTTGTGCCACCACTACAGCCCCTCCCACTCTACATTTTTATTGTCTTTTTCCCACTTCTAGATTACTATTTGGCTCGCTGCTTCCTTCCTAGCAGTCTTTGCCCTACCCTCTCCTTTTTGGAAAAACAAAATAAAACAAACTGGAGCTATTGAACTGCATCCAGATCACTAATCTGGACAGTTTTTCATTGTGCTGGTTTGAAGTTAAGAGGTTTAGCAGAGTGGGCTGAAAACTGTTTTTAATTTTTATCGAAACCACTGTAAACAAAGTTCTTTACAGTTGGGTTTCAGACATAGAATGTTTCAGAATCAATCCCACCAGCAGTGTTGACCTCCCTCTATCCATGTTCCCAGAGTGCATCCCATGCCACTATCCCCTACCTTCAGCCTGTCAGCATAACAGGTCCATTTAAATTTTTGTTGTTGAAGTTTGGGTCTCATGGTTTCATTGTTGTTGACTCTGGCTTGGATATTTAGTACTGTCCATTCTTAATATTACCTGAGACCTCTTGGCCCCTGTCCCTCATTCTTTCATATTTATGTTTCTCTTCCTCCATTCAATTTCTTTTCTTCTTCTCACTATATTGGACCTAAAGTGTTTTCAACAACCCAGAATGAATGGAATAAAAGTGGGCTGCTGGATTATGTCTTGGAAAACACTTTTAAAAAACCAACATTTTTTAACTATTATTTTATCTAGTGGCTCTCAAAGTAAAATGCTGAAACAGTACTGGCTACATTGACAAATCCTCTATTTAGGCATTTTGGGGGGCGGGGAGGCACACCTAGTGGTGCTCAGGATTTACTCCTGGCTCAGCACTAAAGAATCACTCCTGGTGGGCTCAGGGGACCATATGGAATGCTGGCGATTGAACCAGTATTGGCTGCATGAAAAGCAAATGCCCTACCCCTTGTTGTCATTTTGTTTTGGGAGTCTCACCCAGCGATACTCAGGCTTACTCCCATATAAGCACTCAGGGAGCACGTCCGGTGGACACTAGGGGACCATAGAGAGTGCTGGGCATTGAATCCTGTTTAGCCATATGCAAGGCAAGCACCTTACCCCTTGTACTTTTGCTTCAGCCTCAGCCTCAGCTGTGATACTTCATAGGCTCCGTGGTGTGATGGGAATATTGTTCCCCTACTGAAATATAAACACATATGACAGTCTTGGAGGGTTCCCTCATCTGTCTCTTAGTGGGAGGCAGGAAATCCTTATCATCTCATTCTGCTTCTCTTAGCCCAGAACTCATTCCAAACCAGATAAACAATAGATAGTGACCCAGAAGAGACCCAATTTGCACAACAATCAGCTACTGCTTTTATGTAAGTGAAAGGATAAACAATACCATTCAAATGTCCCAGCAACTCAACGCTTCCAATATAGTGATATAGGGAAAATATCACACAAAAATTGTTTCATGGGGCTGGAGTAATAGTACATTGGCTAGCAAGTTTACCTTGCAGGAGGCCAATATGAGTTGATCCTCACAATCCCATAGGCCTCTGCACCTGCCAGGAGTAGATTCCTGAGTGCAGAGCCAGGAGTAAGTCCTGAGCACTGCTGTGTATAAGGCCCTCATAAAAACTGCTTCATGGTTATGATATCACTTATATGTGGTATTTAGAATAACGGCATGAGGAAATGCAATGGCAAAAAAAAAAGTGCAATGGCTTAAATAGGATATGCCTTGAACACTCTTGGTCCCAGAGTATAGTGAGGAGAAGGAAATAAATTGAGTGGAGGAAGAACACAAATATAAAATAATGGGGGTTAAGGGCCAAGTGATCTCAGGTGCATTGGTGTTATTTTAAAAAAAAAGGACATAACTAAATATCCAAGCCAAAGTCAGCAACAATGAAATCACGAGACCCAAACAATCAAAACTTAAAATGGGCCTGTTAGACAAGCAAGCTGGGGGACAGAGAGTGATGGCACTCTGGGAACATTGATGGAGGGAGGTCAACATGTGGTGGAAATGGCTCTGATTCATTGTATGTCTGAAATCCAACTATGAAGAACTTTGTAAAGCACAATGGTTTTAATAAAATGTTAAAACATTTTAAAAAGCTGTTTCATGTTTACTTTATATATATGTGATATATATACACACATATCTATATCCATTAAAAACCTCTTTCTTCAACCCAATAGTGTGTCATTACATTAATGCTGTTTTTCATTCATTGCTATCGTCAACACTTGTCCCTGTTTTAGAAACAGGCATGTACCACCCCATTCATTTACTCTAGCCATAAATAGTTCACCAATGCCACTGCCAATATAGCTAGACTTAGTCATTTTAATTTAAGCAACTTGAATAAGAGTCTACTGGTTCTAAATGTTGAGACTCTAGATGCATTGGGATTATTCTTTCAAATTCCTCTGATATTCCAATTTTTTTCTCATACAATTTCTTTGGCCCCTTCTCCACTACAGTGATCAAAGATTAAGTAATTTTAGTAAGGAAATGGTTTTTCAGTATGTTTTTAATCTAGCCTGATCTTATAAAACCACACATATACTTAGTCTTCGTTACATCAACCTCATTTTTAGGTATTCACTTCAAAGTGAAGAAAAGAAATACGTCTAAAACACTAAAATGGTCTCCAGTAGTTTTATCTAGGTATTCATTAGAAAATGTGTACACAAATTGGTAAATGGATTGCTGAAGAATGACAAGTCAGGAATGGTACAACTGAATATCTACAAGACACCCTGTGAAGGAAGACTTGCATAATAGACGTTGTACAGTGTGAGCTCAATTATATAAAGTTTTCAAACTGCCCAAACTAGTTTCTGATGGAAATCAAGCTGGATCAGTAGCTATCGCTAGGAGAGATAAATGTGGTCACTTCCCTCCCAAATAAGGGACATGATATGGGTGATGAGTTAGGGATTTAACCAGGCAGGAACAGGTGGGGGGGGATAGTTCTGTAATTAGAGGAGATCCCCCTCAAATGATGACACAGATAGGAGGTCTAAGATTGCAAGCTCAAGAATGTCCCCAAACTACTGTCTTAGAGATAATGCTGAGAGATAATTAGATTAATACTTAGTGATCATGCTTCCTGGGGTGTGGAGAGTATATTTTGCCTTCAGGTCTTCCTTTCTAATATAAGGCCTCCTGATTCTACCCATGCTTCCCACCCTCACCCAAGCGTTACAGCAGAGGACAAATTATAAGAACATCCAAAATTGTAATAAAGGGGAAAATGATCAGATAAATTCTAATGAAGCCATTCCAAAGGCAAAGCTTGCTTCTTCCCACTTTTTAGTCGACCCATGTTAAACACCACCTGAATACCTTCTTTCCTTCTCTTTTTCTGAATGAAATATCCTGCCATGAGTCTCCTGGGTGAATTTTATCTCTGGAAAATTCTGGAAAACAGAAGCTGAGATGACACAATGCTCTCACTTTCCCCAGTAAACAACATTTTTACAGCATTTTTATAGGACCTTAAATGTACAGCTAGATGTGTGGAAACTCCAGGATGTTTGCTCAAAATGCATACATACCAACTAAACATACTAAAAACATGAAACTAAATAATGAAGTAATGCATGCTGATGTTTATAATTTATCCTGAAATGCAAAAGCTAGATGGATTGATGAGTGGTATAGGTGGATGGTAAATATGTGGCAAAGCAAGTATACTAACAAGCTATGAGAGCATTGAGGTGATGAGGACAGCAGTTTAGTCCAAGTCTTCGTAGGCTAAAATTTTTCATAAGTGCATTTGTTCAGTACTTCATCTTTTCATATTTTCTTTGATTCTCTCAGGACTATAGGTTCAGAAATAGGCTTAGAGTTGAGCTCAGCAGGTACACTTTGAGCCTTTCTCTGCCTGGCATCTCTTCTTTTGCCTCTTATCACAAAATGGCCCTACTCAATATTTATTCCTTTCAAGCCAGAAACCATTTGCTTCATCACAATCTGTCAGACTGTAAATATTCCCGGGTCAGCAGAGAAGTCAGTTGAAAGCCTTGTGGAATTATTGGTCAAAGAGCAGATCAATCTTCTGTCACGATAAACAAGAGAGAAAGGAGATAAGGAAAAGAAAGGCGGACAAAAGAACCCATATGGATTCTAAGCATCAAAAGCAAACTATACTGCACAGCTTTGTCTGGGTCAGTCTGGAAAAGCTGGACTCCCCGCAAATGTCTCACTTCCTTTCCTGCAGGCCACAATAGGCAGCAGCCAGTATTAGGGTCAAAGGAGCATTGCTCTGACTGACTCTAGTTTTGCTTGATCTCTAGGAACCTTGATCCCCAATGTAAGGGTCAGGGCCTTGTGTGTGCCAGGCATGCAGACTGATCAAGACAGCCAAATTCTCTCTCTCCTTTATGTGCTGAATTGTTCTTCTCCAGTCTATGGAAGTTGAGGTCCAAGGTATGTCTGTGTGCTTGAAAGGGTAGGGAAGAGAATTGAATTGAATAAGTATTCGTAATCAATTATGAATTGGATTATAATCATAATTATAATAATCATGATCATACTATAATATAATTATAATCATAATATTATCAATTATAAATAAGTATTTATAATCGAGACCTAAGGTCATCTTTGTTCTTTTGTTTTTGAGGGTCACTCCCAGCGGCACTCAGGGATAATTTTGACTCTGCACTCAGAAATTGTCCCTGGCTCAGGGGACCCTATGGAATACCCGGAATCGAACCTGCTTTGTCCTGGGTCAGCCACGTGCAAGGCAAACGCCCTACCACTGTGCTACCATTCCAGCCCCTAAGATTATCTTTAGACTCTAGAATTTCAGATGAGAAGAGCCTAAAATCTCAACCAAGTGTAATATACATAAATTATTTTTTCTTCCTCTTTGATATGGTAACCCCAGAGAAATGCTGTATGTGACCATAAAGATTATGACTGATTATCATCCATTAAATCTCATTATTTTCTGCTTACCCTCTGGCTCTCATTTAAGACTATGCTACTGATGTTTATTTATGAAGTTTTAGCCGAGTGCTCCTGAGGCAGCCCTGACCAAACAGCAATGAACAGAACCGGGAAAGTTTTGTTTCCCGATTCATTATAATAAATTTGTATGTTAAGTTCACATAGGAGTCATGCCAATCTTCTCTATTGCTCCAATATTCATATGTACTACCGAAATGAGCACTTAAAGTAGTTTTATATTTTTTATTGTATTGGGTGTTCACCTAGGGTTTTTCCTGATGAGTTGGGTGGGGACCTTTTGTGGTGGAAGGAATAGAATCAGGGGCAGCTTCCTGCAATATCTTCTCTTCCTGGCTGAGATGATTTTTACGGAGATCAGAACACCACATCCTGTTTATTCAGGGGCCCTTGTTCTAACAGCTCCATCCAGATGTACCAATGAAGGTGATTGATTTCAAGACCCTTTTATGAATCAACCTTAAACCCCAAATCATACAATCTCTGGCCTCACTTTGTCTCCCAGTCAAAGATCCTGTGATCAATGAAAGGGAGACTCTCTCTTTAGACTGTTCAGATAGTGTTTCTTCTTCCTGATTCATCACAGTTCTCTAGACATGTAGGTGCTGGGCATTTTCAAGTGGTCTCCTTGTCTGGGAACAGTAGGTTCTTAGTGGAGATATGTATTATTCATGTTTATTTTGCAGATTGCAGTCTCTAATCTTGGATCAGATGTCTAGGCACAAAAGTAGGGTGAAACTTCCATGAGTCAATTCATTTTTTTTCCGGCCACACCTGTTTGATGCTCCAAGGTTACTCCTGGCTAAGCCCTCAGAAATTGCCTCTGGCTTGGGGGGAACCATATGGGACGCCCGGGGATCGAACCACAGTCCTTTCTTGGCTAGCGCTTGCAAGGCAAGGCAAACTCTAGCGCCACCTCACGGTCCCCGAGCCATTTCATTTTTAAATAAATTAAAAATTATGTGCAAAATCACATAAAACCATAACTTAGAAACAAGGGGCCAGAGCAATACTACAACTAGTAGGGCATTTGCCATGCATGCGTCCACCCAGTTTGAATTCCTGGCTTGGTCCCCAAGCCAGCAAAATGATCCTTGAGCACTGTCAAGTGTAGACTCACCCCCCCCCCCAAAAAACCCTATAAAACAAAATTATGTCAAGGAAAAAAAATACTTTTAGACTGCCATCCAGGACAATGAGAAGAAAGGCTTGGAAAATAAGAGGTAAATTATGTCATTTTGCAAAGAGAATCCATAAAACTGAGAATGACAGAGACTACAATTATATAGTGTCAATTGCCCATCTTGTGTTGGCAGTAAGTGACAGAATGGGCTTTCTCTGTGACAACTTTTTAAAAATTTTTTAGAATTACTTTATTTAAGCACCATGGTTACAAAATTGCTCATGATTGCGTTTCAATCACACAATGTACACCACTCTTTAGCAGTGTACTTGTCTTTTTACCAATGTCCCCAGTTTCCCTCCCACCTACCCACCCTTGCCTATCTCTGCTGTAGGCATTTGCTTCCCTCACTCCCTCCCTTCATCTCTGTCTGTCTGTCTGTCTGTCTGTCTGTCTGTCTGTCTGTCTGTCTCTCACCAGAGACAACTTTAAATTAGATTACCAAGAAGTCAGAGAGATAGTACAGCTCACCCAGGTTCCATTCATGGCTCCGAGTATGATCTCCTGAACCTCACCCGGAAAGATTCCCTGACTGCAGAGCCAGGAGTAAGTCCTAATCATTTCTGCTTGTGGCCCCCAAACAAAAGAAATTACCAGTTGTTTACTTAAATTTCTGAAATTTTGGGAAAACCAATACTTAAGAGTCCCAGTTGTTGAGAATTCTCAGTGGGAACCTACTTTTGTACCCCTGGCGCTCACAGGAGGTGAATCAGGCTGCAGACACCACCTGACACTGGCCCGTGAGCCTGTGGGTGGGAGGCAATGGCCTCTTTCAACTCCGTTTAGGGCCTTGGCTGACACCAGTAGTGACACAGTTTTCTCTGTGAAGCACAGGATGTCCTGATGAAGTGAGGCCAGCTTTCATCTCCTCTTATGCTGCCCTCTCTGCAGCCTCGACCTACAATCCCACAGGGCCTCAAAGTGTCTCCTCCTCCATGTGCCCAGGGCAGGCCCAGCAGGAATCGAGGGGTGGCTTGAAGACACGGCTGCCCTTAGGCCCTGGAGGGACCTCTCTCTCTTTTTTATTTTTTTATTTTTTGGCTGTTTTTAGCCTGAGGGACAAAGTCAGAGGAAGGAGTCTTGATTCTTCTCATTAATCTGCTCCTGCTGGCAGTCCTAGCCAATAGCTAAAAGCCCTTGTGATGTGACCATTTGAAAAAAAGATTTTTCAAACATGGGCATATCATTTCATGTGATTTCAAGGGGAACAAAAAAAAAAGATGACAATTCAGCTTAGGAAACTTTTAAACAACTTCTCTGGAAGCACAAATAAATGAAGACAGAGAGGATGATTGGGAGCAAATTTAAACCATCCTTGGTACAAGAATGCGGATGAATCACCCTCCCCAAAGGCTGACTCTCTCATCTGCTTTTTGTTGACTTGGAAATTCCTCACAGAGTCTTTTTTGGGCTGCTTAGTAAAAGTTTGTTTCTCAGAGTCTGAGACTTCAATTTGCTCAGTCCCACCCACCCCAGCTTATCTTTGGTCTTTCAGGAGCCAAGGCTGGAATAAGTTATGGGTTAAATCAAGTTTCCAAGATAGATTTGCCCACTGTCTATGGAAGCAGTCTTTGTTTGTTTGTTTGTTTTTTTGGGCCACACCCTGTGGCTCTCAGGGGTTACTCCTGGCTCTGCACTCAGAAATCACTCCTGGAAAGCTTGGGGGACCATATGGAATGTTGGGAATCAAACCTGGGTCAGTCCAGGGTTGGCCACATGCAAGGAAAACGCCCTACCGCTTGGCCCCTGAAAGCAGTCTTAATTGGAAATCTGTGCTTACAGGCCTAGCCAAGTTTTCAAAGAGATTATCTGGATTTAAATAGAACTGCTATATTATTTGTTTGTTTGTTTTTGTTTTATATTTGGGCCACACCTGCCAGTGTTTAGGGATTACTCACCCTCGGGAAGCTGGGATCCTATGGGATGCCAGGGATTGAACCCAGCTCAGCCACATGCCAAACAAGTATCTTGCCCTCTGTACTTTCTCTCAGCCCCCTAGAACTGCTCTCCTTTGAGAAGTTGAGACAGTGGGACAGAGACACAAGAGAAGAACAGAATGTCACCACAGGCAAGAGGCTGAAGTTCTGCAGCTGCAAGCTGAGAAAGGTCAAGGTTGCTGAAAAACTGCCAGTGTGGGAGAAGAATCTAGGCAGAATTCTCCTGACTGGCTTCAGAGGGAGCAGGCCCAGGCCAGGCTGCTGGTGGAAACCTTGACTTTAGAGTTCTGGCCTCTAGAACTAAGAGAGAATCTCTCTCTATTGTTTCTAATCACTTCATCTGTGGTGGTTTACTACAGCACTCTAGAAAATGAATACCTAAAGTTTGGGGCCTGAAGGGGTGGGGAAGGTGCTGCCAACTAAACCCAGTTACAAACATGCTTGTAATCATGGTGCTTAAATAAAGATATATTTTTATTTTTATTTATTTATTTATTTTTTGGTGTTTTTTGGGGGGTCATACCCAGCAGTGCTCAGGGGTTACTACTGACTCCATGCGCAGAAATTGCTCTTGGCAGGCATGGGGGACCATATGGGATGTCGGGATTCGAACTGATGACCTTCTGCATGAAAGGCAAACGCTTTACCTCCATGTTGTCATATTTTTATTTTTAAGTACTTTTTTTAATTAAGAGCCATGGTTATAAACATGTGTGCAGTTGGGCCTCAGTAGCAGAAAGAACATCCCCCTTCACCAGTGCAACATTCCCACCACAATGTCCCCATCTCCCTCCTTCCCCACCCCCTGTCTGTATTCCAGACAGGCATTCTATTTCTCTCACTCATCAACATTGTCATGGTAGTTCTTAGTGTAATCATTTCTCTAACTGCATTCACCACTCTTTGTGGTAAAGAAAACAAAAATAAGACATTATTGTAATAAAGGTTTTTTTTATTTAAAAAAAAAAGATCTTTCCTTTCTGGGGCCTGGGAGTTTCAGCAGCATGGGGGTTGGCAGGCCTCGGCCAGGCCAGAGGAGGCCTGCTTAACCAGGCCTAAGTTGGGGGGTGCGGATCGGGTGACTCCAACACCCCGCTACCTACCGCCTTGCTCCAGATCTCCACAGCTTCCCTGGGCCACAAGCCTGGGCAAGCCACCGAGGTGGGACCCTTTTGGGGCTCGAAGGTACCCTGGGCTTTTCCCCATTCCCCATCGGGCTCCTTAGGCCTTGTTCTAGATGAGCTACTCATTTTTACTAAGTGTTCAAAACAGTACATATTAATAACATTCCATTTTTAAAGTTATGCTTTATGTATGTAGAATGTCATATGGTATTCTGCTCTTTCGCACACCCCTGTAAAGCTCATTTACCCTTTTCAACTTCTATACTGCACATTCCCCATCAGACACCAAGGTGGTGCACTGGACTTAACAACCCCCAACTATTTCATAAAACATAAAATGTACACGTATGGCTTTCAATATTTCACATGTATTTTCTTTGACAGCTAACTCTCTCTAAATATTCTCTCAAATAGTGAAGACTTTCTCCACTCTATCTATTCTTCTCTTTGTGAACTTTTCAATAAAAATTATTCCGTGAAAGAGTCCCTCAGTTCAATTCTTATGATTAACCATGTCATGGGGAGTTTTTTTTACATATTCTTGCATCCCCCATATGGGCCTATAAAGCCATGTGGCATTGTTCCTTGTTTGCATAGGCACATCAAAATGGGAAATACCTACACACAAATAAATCTTATCTAATAGAGATTGGAACACCCAAATCTTGTAGTGCAATGGGACCTTACACCCTGAACATTGGCATAATTATCTGGCACAGGCCTCAG
>PVKC010031672.1:0-14464 GCA_004027635.1 Crocidura indochinensis | reverse complement strand
AAAGCACCAAGGGGAGAGTAAATGAACCTGAATGGAGACTATAGTTAATCCTATGACAATATACTCCAAGGGTGGAGAAACACTGTATCTCTTAGGCCAAGGGAATTCCTTTTCGAATGACCCCAATATTTACTGTTCCTGTGCAGAAGAGAAATGAAAAGAAAAAAAAGCATAAAACAAAAAAAAAGTTTTATATCTATCTAGGTTTTGTCGATTTCTTCGTTTTGGTATGGTTACTCAAGTTGTTGTCTCCATTTATATTTATTTATTTTCTTCTTTTCTTTTTCTTTAGGTGATATGCCGTGTTGTTTTTTTTTTTTATCTCAAGACCATGGCTTTTATGTGGTGCTTATCTTTATTGTTGGAGTGCTCACTGGATATTTTATTTGACACTTCTTTTTGTACTGTTGAGGTGTTTCACCTTCTTTATCCCCTTCGTCTCTCAAACTGATGATGAGAGCCTCTAGAAGGACTCCACACATTTTCGACGTATTTGATTTTTACCCCAGTTTATCACTTTTCTCTTCTTCAAACAAAACCACATAATTGGAACTATGTAGTACCACCTCCCAGTTAGAGGAGGAAACAAGGGAGGTACCAAGACCAAAACAGGTGTAGGACCATTAAGTAGTAAGCTAGGCTCAGAGGGGACCACCGTATTCTAGCAGCCCTGGGGGTGAGAGAGGAGGATATGGGAGGTAGGATGGGAATGGAGGTGTAGGGAAGATAATTTGGTGATGGGAATCCCCCTGATATTATGTTAACATGTACCTAAAATATTATTGTTAACAATATGTAAGCCACTATGATCAAAATAAAAATTATATTAAAAAAAGAATGAAGACTATGGATTTTATGAACCTAAACTAGAAAAATGGCACAGTAAAACTGTGTAACAAATCACAGCTTCAGTGACTTAAGATCTAACATAAAACTTAGTTTTTTGTTTTGACTGGGTTCTGCTCTACTGCAAGTAGGTTATGGTTTTTTTTTTTTACCCCTTTTCTCAAAACTATATTCTTTCCTTCCTGCCTCATTCTTTCCACTACTGCTATTTTGTACATATATGTGTATATATGGATGAATATTAAAAAAGTCCCTCTCAAAACCCATCAGAATATTAATATTGGCTAATTTTGAAGATGAATGTATATAACATTTTTATATGTTTATATGTAGTAATAACATATATCATATTTTCACATTGTATTTAGTGTTTAAATTTGGTTACTTTGGGGAAAAGAACTAGATAAATACATGTTCCCTTCCTTTTTGCATTTCACCATCTCAAGGCAAATTTTCTGGCTTAAAAGTAATTTTCCTTCCATCTTAGTTCAATAAAAATGTCTTTATTATAATAGCTGTCATCTTGGTTAGAAACTATTAGAAAAAATAATTCCAGTAATTTGGTGTGCAAGTATTATTTGGTGATGATGCTGACACTGACAATTACCCAACAAGTAACTGGAGAGCATTTGAAGAGTAGTTGGCCTGGGTGGTAATCCTGTCACACTGTTAGTTTTATTCAGGATTTCCATCTTGTTACTTCAAATGCCTATAGCTTTGCCCTGATTTTTAAATCTTGCATCATGATTAAGAAAATACTACTTCTGATAATGCATTCTTGCTATCCCACAGGACTCTAAAAGTTTTATTAGAGAGATCACTTTCTTAGTCTGTGTTTGTCACTGCATTTTTTTATAAGATGCTGGAAGATGGAGAAGAGGGCCACCATAGAACATAAAGGAACATTGGCCTAGTTGTCAAGAGCATTTATTTTCTCAAAGGGATAGTCCTCAAAGTTAGGATTGTGACTCAGTGGTAAAGCATATTACCTAAAAAGTGTATTTCTTAAAGATCCAAGAATTAGCTTGTAGTTGGTAAACACTGAAACTTAGTGAATGCTGCATTGCTTTGTATTCTTTCTAGACTTACCATCTGACAAAGAATTCTCCTACTGCTCTTCCACTTTCTACCATGATGGAAGTACCATAATGGAGAATTTGCTCCTCAAGGATGTGTTTTCCTTTGTTATATCAAATACCTGCCTGGTCTTTAGAAAATATTCTACTAGATTCTGTTTACAAAACAGAACTTCTTAAGGGAGATAAAGAAAATACTCATTTAAGAAGTAATATGTGACTGAAATTTCAGTTAGAAGCAAAGCCTCTATTACCTCAAAAAACAAAGAAGGAAAATTAAATCATAACCTTTACCTGAACCATCTCCTCTTCCTCTAAAAAAACTTTATTCTTCTCCTAGGAAAATAATTCATCTGGTCAGATTGTGTTCGTTACCACATAGCTGGCATGGTTGTCTCATGCAAGCACCAAGAAGATATGAAACTAAATCAACAGACCCTGATTTGTTGGCTCAACCAAGTATAAACTAGCCACTGGAAAATCAAGTTGAAAACATAGTACAAATCTATGAGAGAGACAAGCCACAGCTTGCAGGAAAGAAAACTCCAGCATTACAGGTTTATCTAAGGTGTGGTCTCGAGTAAGCCATGGTAATTACCCAGGATACCACAGCTAGTGGCTGAGAAATGAAGTGATTCACAGACTTAACCCTTTCACCCCATGCCCAGAACACTTCATAGAGGAATTCACATTATAGCCATAGTTCAGAAGAGTTGCTTTTACTTGCAACTGAAATGGTTTCTAATTATTCCTGCTACTGGTTATGAAAGATATTTTAACTTTCTTTTCCTATGTTCTTTAGTTTATTTTTTAAAAATAATTTGGGCAATGAATGGATAGGCATGCTATATCTTAGTGGAGGATCTTACATTACTCAGGGACTTTGTAGTTTAGGCATGGTGTGATTTCGGAAGCAAAATCGAGTAGAAAAATTGTATTCTGCTTTTGTCTGTGATCTAAAGCTTTTATTTTCTACTAGACCTCAGATTCCTCACCTTACATTTGGAATGAAAACCATTTAATTTTATATATATATATATATATATATATAGTATAATTAAACTCTTCTCCAATTTTGTATTCTCTATAATGTGATGTCAAGAATAATTCTTCCTATTATACCTATAATATCTAAATCATTAATTTGAACATCAAAATTCAGAAAAGCTGAACTCTTTTTGGGTTGTATTACTTTTATTAAGTAATGGGAAATATAGAAAGCAATTGTTTTAGTTTAAGTAATAGCCAGGAAAAAGTTACATTATTTTTTTGAAAATAAATCCTATATTTATTTCTTACTATGTGTTTTGGAATTTTATATTATATAGAAATTTCTATTTTCTTTATCTTTTTGACATTTCTATTTTCTTAAGTAGGTTTTCATGCTTTCCTTTTAGATGGTTTGAGGTCTGCATCAGAATTATTGTTTGAGAGAGATGTGTCATCCTATACTCATGTTCTTATAGAATCTTCTATTTGCCTTCATATTTTCCACTAGAAACTATGTAGGCATCTATAGTCACTGGTCCATCAGATTCTATAGCTGTAAAATAACAGACATAATTTCCTTTTTATAATAATAATAGCATAATAATTAATAGTTCATTCTTTGAATGCTTGCTATAAAGTCAGATTCTATGCTGGGCATATTATGTTCATTACCCATTCAATTCTTAAAACAGCCTTGTCAGGCAGGAGTTATCTCTAATTTACATATTAGAGAACCAAATCATAGAGAATTTAAGTAAATCCACATATATACGGCCAATTAATTTATGACAAAAGAGTTGAGAATATCCAATGAGAAATCGAGAGAGTCTTTAATAAATGGCTTAGGAAAAAAAGAACTGCTACATTCAAAAGAATAAAATGGTTTCACTATCTTAGACCATATGTAAACATTAAATTAAGTGTATAAAAGGATGAAAATTAAGACCTAAAACCATGAAATTTCTATCAGAAAACATACATGGTAAAATCCTTTACATTGGTCTTGGTAATGTTTTTCCTTTTTTGGGGGGGTGGTGGCACGCTGGCTGTGCTAGGTGCTTATTCTTGGCAACCTTCTCAGATTTCACTCCTTGAAGTACTGAGGGACCCATTTTATGTGCTGGAGATTAAACCCAGGTCAGTCATGGTCAAGGCTAGTTCTCTACCCTCTAGATTATCTCTTCAGACTCAAATCTTGGTAATGATTTTGAATTGACCCTAACATCAAAGGCAAAACTAAACAAGTGGGGCTACATCAAGCAAAAACTTCTGCACAGCAAAATAAACCATCAAAAAATGACAAGGCTAAAGTGCCTTGTAAGCAACTGAGATAAGAGAATATAGGTCATGTATTTCCCACATCACTCAGTTTATTCTTAGTAGAATTAAGATTCTTCTCTTTAGCACAGCATCTCCCTGGAGCATGGTCAAATAGGATCTGGAATTCTTGGCTGTAAGGGAGAGATGTAGGATGGTACTGAAGTGAGAGTTACCCTCTTTTTTTGATATAACTTGCATATATTTGCAACTGGAAAAATCTTCTTTTACTAGGATAAATAGGATAAGGAGAAAATGATTATAAAATAATCCACTACCCTTATTTATTAGTGTTGAAGAATCATTCCAGAACAGATTTATAACAATTTTACATCCTTATAGTTTGGCCACATGTTTTCTGGAATTGTACATGATCTCAGAAAATAGTCTTTAGAGATTGCTGGAAAGAATATTCATGCAGTCATGGTTTGGAGAAAGGCACAGAGGAATACTGCATAGATTTCAGGGGTTTTATTTGTTTTATTTGTTTTATTTGTTATTCCTTCAACATCCACTCACACACACTTTGGAGAGGTAAGGTGAATGCTCCCTAAGAATGCCCCGCCAGAAAGTTCAATTCTTGGGTCAGTGATGTGCTACTATTGTGCACAGTACTACTGAGGTCTGCCAAGGAGGCACTCAGATGAGTCTAGGATTATAAGTAGTGGTGTTTGGGAGATCATAAAGTATTGAGGGAGCAAAGTGGGTTTGGGACCTTTCTTTTAAGGACAAATTATGAGATATAATGTTTGTCTGGAAAACTCACTAAGGGTAGGAGAGGTAATAAGGAGTTAAAGTGGCTTACCTTGCTTTCATTTGACCTCATTCAACCCCCAGGACCACAAAGTCCAAGCAGCATTACATTCTTGTACCCTCACATTGAACTCCAGGTCCAGTTGGCAGATGATCACCAGGAATGTCTCCCAGGCACCTTTGGGAGCCCCATAGTTCCCAAAGATAGCAGGTTGAGGGAGTAACTGTGGATGATTTGATTGGCAGGCCATATTCAGATATGTATAATGATATATTATATTGCTAATTGTAAAACCAATTAATTCCATGTGTAGCAGATTTAGTGACATTAATCAAGACATATGATTTTATCTCAGCTTTCATTATGTAAATGATCAAATGATATTTGAATCAACTTCAGTTTTCTTTAAAAATCCAGAGCAGATGTTAAAATTGTAGCCCCCCAACTTCTCCAATACCTCGTGTTAATTACTTTATATTTGGAGGATTTTTTGGGACATGTCAGCTTTGCCCATAAAGCTACCATGTCTTTTGAAAGAGTTGCCAGTTGGGGCCGGGCGGTGGCGCTGGAGGTAAGGTGCCTGCCTTGCCTGCTCTAGTCTAGGACGGACCCCGATTTCCCATATGGTCCCCCAAGCTAGGAGCGACTTCTGAGCACATAGGCAGGAGTAACCCCTGAGCGTCACTGGGTGTGACCCAAAAACCAAAAAAAAAAAAAAAAAGAAAGAGTTGCCAGTTGACCTTGATAGAAGTAAGCAGCCTTGTTGAACAGTTTTAGTTTCTTCTCATCAAGATAATGCAAAATGTAGTGACTTACCTACTCCAAAAAGCTAGAGTGAAAATAAACTGGACTCATACTGAGCATTATTATACATTATATTTTGATTACATATTTATGTTATGTTTCTTTGGTGGAATTTCAGAAGACTGTTTTGATTTGTCTGCTTTTGGGCTGCACTTGATGTTGCTCAGAGTTTACTCCTATCTTTGTGTTCAGGGATCACTGGTTGGGGAACTAGAGGGATCAGGCTGCAAGTGATTGAACCTAGATCGGCCATGTACAAGAAGAAGTGAGGAAGAGTGGATAATTAGATGATTAGGCTAGAGCTGGAGAGATAGCACAGTGATAGGGCATTTGCCTTGATGAGTTAGGACAAATGGTGGTTCAAATCCCAGCATCCCATCTGGTCCTCCGTGCCTGCTAGGAGTGATTTTTGAGTGCAAAGCCTTGAGTAACACCTGAGCAATGCAAGGTGTGACCCCCTCCCCCAAAAAAGATGATTAGGCTATAAAGAAGAGGAAAGATGAGAAAAATTGTGAAGAATTTATATATTTGAATATAAGAAAATTTATTACCTATCTTTGTAACCAATTACCCCAAAACTTAGCTGCATAAAATAATAAACATTTATTATCTTGGTGTCTGTGGGCCAAGAATTTAGGAACTATCTATATTATACTGGCTCACAGTATTTTTTGAGGGACTGGCTGCAATTATCTGAGCTGAACAGGGGTTTTAGGGATGGTGGGGAGGGGATTTTGATTGGTGAGTCTGCACTCATGACTGTTTACTTGCAAGACTAATGTTTGTGCTGGCAGATATTGGGCAACTTCTCCAGTGTTATAGGGCTGAGATTATGACAATGGATTTTCCCCAATGTAAGCCAATTAGGAAGGCAAGGAGGAAATTTTCTTCAATGACTTTACAGATTTAACCTTGCAGGTCACACTCAGCTTTTTGAGTATTAGCCTGTTACATCTGTCAGTAGTGTTTACTGTCAGAGATCCCACTCCAGTATTGAGACACCAGAAGCCCAGTGACCTCACTCTATTCATTTAAGATAATATTTGACCAACCTGTCTACTGTGCTTTAGTGAGCATCACATGACATAGAGAATATAAAAGTCAGACATGAAAGAACATGGGAGTATAATGTGTCATTTCAAATGTTATTTTTAACGCATTATGTAAAGAATATTTACTGAGACCCACCTCTTCCTAAATCAAACAAGATGGCTGCTGTCCTCCCTGTACATAGGATAGAGTGAGCTCCTGGATCTCCCACTCAGGGCTCCTGCCTTGGGAGCCCTCAGTTTGACAGAGCACATAGAAGTAAAAGCCCCAAAGGCGGCATTTAAGTGGCTTCAGAAATATACAGGGATCCTTAAGGTTCTTCACTCACTCCTGACATTGGGCAATTTCTTGGAGTTTGCCTTGGAGGTTGCCAAAAATTAGACTAGACACTGATGGGACCAATGAGAAAATGATTCAGGCTCCTCTGTATGTCTTCCTTCTGTTTGGTGATTTCACAGAGCTAAAAAAAAAAATCATGAGGATGTGAGATGAAAATTAAGCTCTGTAATAGACTTCCTTGCTTATTCTTTTTCAAGATCAATTTCTTGCCCAGAATTTTAATGGGGCTTGCTGGGGATGGTTTCCTAAGGGGTGAGTAGGGGCTATGTCTAGTGATTATAGAAGTCAGTAGGTTAATGCAAAAACCTGAAAAATATGGTACTTAAGAACTTCTAGAGCCACACCTTGTGTTTGGGGACCTCCAGGGCTGCATCCAGCAATGCTTAAGGGACAATGTGGGCCACTATGGCAAACAAGGCATATGCCTTAACTGCTAAACTTGTTTCTGGCTCTTGCCTAGAATTTTCTGGTTTTAGTATATTAAGAAGTGTACTAAAGTACCTGTACATGTAAAGAAAATATCCTTGAGTAGAGCTAGTGCAAGGGGTAAGTGCTTGCCTTTGGATTCCCTACACTGCTGATAGTCTCCAGGGCCTGACCAGCAGTCATCCTGAGCACAGAGCCAGGAGTAATCCCTGAGCAGAGTCTGATGTGGCATAAAACAAAAATAGTAGCAAAATTTCTTCAAGGCTGACCATTAAACAACAGGGCAGTATGTTTATTTCTGAGTCATCTCCTAATTAATACCGCTGACTTTATTTCATAATCGTTAAATCAGAGCAATAGTGGTAACTTCGCATTCTCAGCCTAAGCAAACACAGAACTGAACTGTGAGAAACAGGCTGATTTTAGATCAGGCAAAAAACAAAAGATGAGAAGAAGTAGCTGGTCAAGCTCTGCACGGAACTCTGTTTTCTGAACTAGCAGAGGTGTCTCTTGCATAACAAATTTTTATAGGCGAATCAGCGAAAGCCGGGGAGATACCACAGGGCTAGAGATCAAGCTTTGTGTGCAGGAGGCCTGGGGGTAATCCCCAGCATGGAAGATCTCAGGAATACTGTTGGGTGCGGCCCAAAAACTTAAAAAAAAAAAAAAAAAAAGGCGGGGAATGAGGGCATATCGGATCCCTGGTGAATCACCCACCTGGATCTGAACAAGCAGAATGATCATGTAATACAACACCTGAGCAGCTGGCAAAAGGCGGGCTTTGGGCCCACGGAGGCTTTAAAAAGAAACCCAACAGCCCGCAAACTACTCCCCGAACAATTTTGTTTTAACCATGTTTTCCTCGTTAATCTCTGTTACAATAGAGGATCCAAATCAAAGGCACACACGGTAGAAAAGTCACCGTCAAGCACAACACGAAGCGCACAGCTGCGAGATTGCTTAGGGATCCTGCTGAGGCAGCCACGTGGCGCTGACCACTTGGGTGACTGGGGTGACACGGATCCAAAGAAGATGGGAGAGCTCTCCCAAGGTTTGCAAATGGAAGATAGGGCGTAGCCACATTGGTCCGAGAGTTCAAGTTCCTTAGGAACCTCTACTTGGCAACGTGGTTGTGGCTGAATTCACTGAAGACAAATGACCTTGATTCTCTCTCTGCTTTGCTGCTTGCAAGCTATGGAACGTTGTGGAACTCAAAATGTTTGCAAGATTCAAGTGTCACGAAAATAAAAATAATATGTGCTTTGCAGGCATATTGAGAATTTAAGGAAATAATGTTATCCTACCATTTTTTATAAGTGTTCACTAAATATGTTTTCAGTGTTAAGAATTGTAAAAATGCTTTTTAGCATAAAGACTATTATGAAATATTATTAATATTCCACATTTATAATGCAACTCTGCTCACCTTTCTACATCTTAAACAGCCAGTTATGGAGTATGGATAGGTGAATTCTACACCGACGATCAATTATATCTAGAACACTTGGTTTCCAAAAAGCTTTCATTATTTTGTTAGAGTTGGAATTAACAAATCTACCCAGTACAAGACTGTAGTATTATGTCAGACCTGTTACTCTATGGGTCAGAGTTCTGGGATTATACTACTATTGTGTATTTGGACAATTTCACCAATCTGTTAATATCTGAGCATTTCACTAATCTCTTAATGTCTGAGCATAGACTGGAGCTGAAGTAAAGTTCCAAGAGTACCTTTTAGGTGACAAAGTTTTTATGCAGAATATGTATAATTTTTAAAAATAATTTCAGCTCTGTGACAATTTCCTATTAGCCATTGTATTAGTAGTCTAGACATCCTTTTTAGAGACATTAGCTGAAGACTTTATGTTATTTTAAATTCACCTTAGAAGATTTGGGAATAGTTGAATTGATTGGAAAAAAAGTGTGGGCACTTCAAGTTCAATGTCAATTATCAATGTGGTTGAGCCAAATTAAAGACCTCTTTAACTCCTGAGTACTGAATATGAAAAAGCATCCAAGCTAACACAATAGGTCACACTCAAATGATTCTCTCCTTAAGAATTAAACTGTCTTTGCACCACGCATTGGTAGCAGAAGATAATAAGATGCAGCTCTCCTAACCGAATCTTTCTTAAAGGAACTGACCAGGTAAGAGAATGGAGTTACTGTGCATGAAAAAAGAGAAATACAAAAATAATTTGGCCTGCTAAAAGAATCAATTTTTCTGTGTACTGGAGCAAGACGCTAACAAGCATGACAGTGAGCCCTTCGGCTATTGAAACACTCTGTAAAGGCTTTGCTTCAGCACAGAAGGCATCCACGGTAAAGATTTCAATGTAGAGTGATAACTGCCTAGGTCTGAATTCATAAGGCATTTTAGATAGTCTAGGTCTGTAACTACTGGGGGTTGGGATTAGTTACAAGATTGTATGTGAGGAAGAAGGGGAGATTATTAGGATATTAAGGATTTAACCACCTGGGAAAACAGGGTATTACTTGTATCTCAGACCTCCAACCATCATCAATGCTTCCCTATTGCTTAGTTTTCATGTTTTGTGTGTGAGGATGTGTGTGTGTGTGTTTAAAGTAGACACTTTCAATTACATTAACATAGCCAGGACAGAAAATTGAATGTAGCTAAAATATTTGATATATTCTGAATAGTTTGGTATTTTACCTGAATAAGAGGGTAGGGGGTGGGAATTGAGTTGGATATACGCAGAATTTTTGTAGTGAGGTTGCTTTAAATGGATTGAAAGCTCTATCATATTTTTTTTTTGGTGACACGACCTTTTCAGTTCTTTCTAAATATGTAATAATTTTCTTGTAGTAGATTAACATTAGCTAAAGATGTGCAATTACTGTAAAAATAGTCATTTTTTTAAATTGGAGTAACATTTTCTTATTATTCTGGTATACTAATTCATAGATTAACACCTGAATATAATACTCAGTTTTTTAGCACTAAAAGATTCCTTTTCTAACTAAAAGTTGATGCTCATTACATCCTAAGTGAAAAAGTAAGTATTTGAACCCAGTTCTATTCAATTTTACTATTTTCTTGGTGTTATGGGAATCATTATGTGATCATTCTGATTTTTTCTGATCTTATTCCTGGGCAACTACAGGATGCCCACAGAAAGACTGGGGAAAACCATCTGATGTTTCTTAAACATCAAAGGATAAATATCCTTCATATTAAGGTATGAAAGAGTTGAAATCTGTCCATTGTTTGCAAGTTTAAAAGTGATAGGCACTATAATATGCTGAGTAAAGTACTTTCTTTTTTTTTTTTTTTTTGGTTTTTGGGTCACACCCGGCAGTGCTCAGGGGTTACTCCTGGCTCCATGCTCAGAAATTGCTCCTGGCAGGCACGGGGGACCATATGGGGCACCGGGATTCGAACCGATGGCCTTTTTTTGCATGAAAGGCAAACGCCTTACCTCCATGCTATCTCCCGGGCCCCAGAGTAAAGTACTTTCAATCAAAATTATCCGAAAATACTAAAGAGCTGGCTGTCTTAATAAGAGATAGAACTATTTGTATTGGAATTCCTAAGAACTCACCCAACAGCGCATTTTGACCATCATTCTAGAAGAGTATTTTATAACATTAAAAATACAATAAAAAAACATCTAAGAGCTGCCAAAAGCTCTGGTATGGAAACAAATGACTGTGCTTTTGAGTAGTACCATAGACTTTTCCTTCAACCCATCCCTTCTGATTTTTGTCAGTCCTACTAGCTTTCTGATTGGTGTGAAAACTGGCTTTAGTTGGTGGTGTATGACTGAAGAAAGATAATGTGAAAATGCTGACCAACTGACAAAACATAAAAACTGTTAGAATCCCCCAAATGACTGAGAAACCTGAAAAATGGCCTGCTAATTATCCCCTGCTATTAACTCCATCTACATCATTAACACCATCACCAGAAATTTTGATCTCTCTATTTTTTTTCCATCCTTGTATAAAACATACCTGAAGGAGATTAAGTTACCTTTTCTTCAATCTAGCTTGCTAGGTTTCATCAGGAACATAGTCTTATATGTTCCTAACAAGGATATTTATAATTCATTGTATTCAAATAAAACCAAAATCAACTTTAAAATTAAAAAAGCATATGGAAGAATATACCCATTTGAAGTATTTCTACTTGAGTAGAAGAGAAATCAGAAACCAAAATCAATACTAAAATGAGTAGGCTTAGTAACTTAAGCAAAAAAGTTTGTTCTTAAAAGTGAAGATAATGAAGTTCAAAATTAAGGTATTAGCAAGGGGATTTTTTCTGAGAATTTTGTTTATGGGTGATAGTCTTCCCACGTAGCTTCACCTTGTCCTCTTATAAAATAAAAAAACATAATAAAAATAAAGGAAAAATGCAGAAATATAAAAAAGTGAAGATAATTATGATGAAAGTCTAAAAAATGGTAATAACCTTTTACTAAACATTGCAGAAAATCAAACCACCAAGAGGAAGAGAGACAGAAAGAAGATAAAGAAAATAGACTAATTTGCCCATGTAGTGGGTACCATAAGGGTACTATTCTCAGGTGTATAGTGCAAAATATACACTGATTTAAGTCTAGCTTGGCAACTAACAATACAGTATCACAGTATGTTTAAATGGTTCCAGAATTTGTGAGCTTTAGCACACAATCTTAGAGGGAGGGAGGGAGAAAGAAATGAACTAAAGTTGATACTGTTAGTTATTTCATCACATGTTTTAGGGACCAGCACAAATCTCTGAAATAGACTGGATTTGCTTAAAAGCAAATGGTTTTTGTTAGAGGTTTATTTTTCTTGTGTCAAAAATATGAAATTACATGGTAAAAGGAAGTGGTAAAACCTATATCACTCAAAGCCTTGGGGATGTGTCCACGTGTTCTCACTTGCTCAACAGTTATTGAAAGTGTGATTCTCATTTTACCTGTTAATCCAATACTTGGAAGTATTCAACAAGGAGCTTAGCCTTCTCCTCAGTTCTGATTTCTGAACAATTGCAGAGAACACATTCTACTGGGAAAAAAAACACAACCCAAACTTAAATGTTTACAATTCAAGAATTCCTTTCTTGACGGCTGGTATTTTATGTGGCTTATCCATTGTGATAATGAAACCACCATTTCTGATTAATATACGTATTTGATTTAAGGTTTCTGTGAAGGGAATTCAGGAAATACTTACTGAATTTATGTTTCATCTATGTATTCATATAAAAAGATGTGAAAAGAATAAAAGGGAGTTATATATAAAAATTAAAAAGTTCTGAGAATTGAGGAAAAAGCATTTCTTCCAAATTTTTTCTAGAACAGGATTGGTACCATTGGTCATTCTTCTACAAATCTTAAAATGTGAGTGGTAGATGAAGAGAAACATGTACTTTGTTTAATTATTATTATTATTTGGAACTATATCCAGCAGGGCTCAGGGGCTCTTCCTAGATCAGTGCTCAGGTGTTACTCTGGGGTTCTCAAGGGATCATGTGGAAGTGGGTATCAAATCTGAGTCTCCTGCACCTGCTGAGCCCTTCAAGTTAAATCTCTGGCTGATTCTAAATCTTCAGCTAATCTCTAGCTAAAATATGTACTTTTTTTAATTAAAAAAAAAACACCACCATCACTCTGGCCCCTGTTATGACTATTTTTGTAGATTAAATTATTTTATATATTTATTTATTGGGTGGCTATTGGGTCATACCTGGCAATATTCAGGCTTAGTTCTGTTTCTGTGTTTAGGAATCACTCCTGGAGATACTCAGGGATGCCACATATGGTACAGGACTCAAACTGGGGTCAACTACATGCAAGGCAAGCAATTTACATACTATTTTCTCACTCCATATATTCTTAATTTTCTAACAAAATAACAGGGTTCAAATATTAAACAATTTTAGTTATTTTAATATTTTTTAATTACATGACTCCTTCAACAATGGTGAATGACATCAGCTTTCTGGTCACATTTTTGACAAAGTTTTATCCACTAAACGACTCTACTTTCTTATATATTTTTTCTGTGATTACAGTTGAATCTCACAAGAAGTGCATGATGTGGAGAGGTTGAATTTCTGACCTGCTTCTTGGAGTACAAGCCAATATATATGTGTATTTGTATCATTAAGTATTATTTATCTACAAAGAAAGAAATTCTACCTAACTTTAGTAACAAACATGTGTCCTTTATTTTTAATTTACCATGTATGTCAAATCTAATTCTTGAAAGTTCATAGACAGCTCGCCTCATTTTTCACTTTTACCTGTACACTTTCCTCAGTAGTCTCATTGGGATATATTCTTTTTTTTTTTCAAAAATAGATTTTTGATTTATAGCAAAACTGAATAAAGATAATTCTCATGTTCCCTTTGTGCTTGCCCATGGACAGCTTTTCCCTCCATCAATATCCTCTTCAACTCACCCTGTAATACAACTGATGAACCTATACTAGTACATAATTTTCTCTCCAAACCTACAGTTTACATTAGGACTCTCTCTGGAAGGGTACTTCCCATGGACTTGGATGTGTATTATGGCATGTATTTATCATAGTTTCACACAAAATTGTTCTATTACCCCCCCATTTCCTTTATCCTGTCTATTCACCCTTCTCCCAACCTCTTTCAGCCATTGTTTTTTTAACTATCTCCACAGTTTTAGCTTTTCTAGGATGTTATATAATAGAAACATACAGTATCTAGTCTTTTAGACTAGCTTTCACTACTTAGTAATACACATTATTTTTCTCTATCTTTTCATGTCCTGATATCTCATTTCTTTTAAGTATGAAATAATAGTTCACTGTCTGACATATTATAGCTTAATTTACTCACTCACCTACTAAAGGACATGTTGGCTGCCTCCAAAC